>JAXIVJ010004447.1:77500-82835 GCA_036785665.1 Chirona hameri | reverse complement strand
ACGATTCGAGAGGGAAATATAGGCAGTGTTCTGGCCGTGCCGGAATCCCCGGATTCCCTCAGGAATCCGGGGATTCCGGCTAGGCTGGTATCACAGGCGAGCTTTACCGGGATTCCCTGGAATCCCCGCGGGAATGTGCGGCCAGAACACACGGATAAATTTAAAAGCCAAAACCTACAGCCAGACCAATCTCATAAACCAGTAATGCGCCATAGTTGGCGATGAACAAGCGAGCGCGAAGGAAATGTATGGGGGAATTTCAACTCGATCGGGCAAGTAGTTTCTGAGATACAAAAAAGGGGTGCGCACGTGCAGAGGCCTTTGACTTGCGGGAATTTGGGGCTGAGAGGTCCCTAACCACACACCAAATTTGAACACAATCGGCTCAGCCGTTCCTAAGATATAGAATAGGGGTGTGTGCACGTGCGCACGTGCTGTCACCCCACCCCTCAGTTGTGAGAAAGTGGCGTCTGAGAGGTCACTAACCACACACGAAATTTGCACAATAATCTGCCCAGCCGTTGCGGAGCTATTGCAGAGAAAAAAAATAAACACCCCTCACGCGGCAAGCGGCACGCGCAGTGGTAGTCACCTACAAGAGTCTCGAACACTTGTCCTCGAAACAGGGTATGTTAGATGGGCTGTTCAGCAAAGAAGTCCGCTTGTCAATCGGACGTGCGGTTGCAAGCAGGGCCTCGGCTAAGGAATTTTCACTGGGGGGGGGGGGGGGGAGGGCAATTCGAAAAGCATGCTGCTAAGGCATATGGTTAAGCGCAGGCACGTAGCCAGGATTTTTATCAGAGGGAGGAGGGCCCCACGTCAGTGGTATAATCGATATTTCGCTCCCTCAGACAAATATTGTTGGACGGGGGTAGGGTCGTCATTACAAAATCGCATTTATGTAGTATAAATTGGTAATTGTTTTGCTCGGGGGGGGGGGGGACTATGGCCGTGCGCCCCTTGCTACGTCCTTGATTAAGCGTACCCTTATTCTTAAGAAATTGAATACATATTGTAAGTTGGGTATAACGACAAACATAAGGTGTAAAACAGAAATAAAATAGTAGAAATAATATTACAATAAGAAGCTAGATAAATTAAAATTAATAAAATTTAAACACGCCCAAGTCATCGAAGTGTCCACACCATTGTGTGATGTCGATTTTTGATAAAACAATTTGTGGGTGGCCGGACATGAACGGAGCGAAGGGGTCCACCGGCGCCATAGCTATTACACAATACAACTAAATTCGGTTCGAACATTAACACATTTCACTGAAGGAAGATCTAAGCAGCTATATACAAGGGATAATTTTGTTTTTAAAGCAGTTCTTAACCAGCGCCCCTGTCCACAGGTTCGTTGGAAGAGTTCGGAGGTGCAAACTTCGGGAGATGCCACCATTGGAGAAGCAGACGCGGAATTCAGCGATGTAAATTTTTCATAAAATCTGCTCGAGGGCCTTCTTTTTAAATCGACATTTTGTTACAGACATTCGCCGCCCTTTCTCGTTTGGCCAGGGCCATCGTGTCATGGTATGGCGAAAATTGCAGACCAATGACATGTCTACCGATTCGTCCATGCTCTGCACGACAAGGTCTCATATAATGCAAGTCATTATTGATGTTTGGTTGGTTGCACGGGCCTGCATCAAAGACACAAGCGCTCCCTCGGTGTCGGGCACTAAAGCGCACTCCGCCCGCGCCCTCACTCACGTCAGAATCGCCCCCTCGCGACACGCGAGCTGAGCACTGCGGCTTACCTAGCGGGCCCTCGGCCATTCACGGAGAAACGGTGCATCGCATGTTGAACACCCTAGCTCTAGTCCACTAGCTCAGCTATTCAAGGAGATCGTGACAAATTTCCAGCCACCTCCGATCGCTACAAATGGTACTTTTAGGACAATTGTATGCACCATATTTGCCAAACGTAGCCCTATGACCGAGGACTGGGGCGCCGGCCCGACTCGACCAACCTCGAGGCTGTACACGATGTGCCGTCAGAGGCCACAGCGCGGCCCGCCGCCGGCCGGCTGGCCGGTCAGGATCAGGTCATGACCTGCGGCGGCTGCGCTGTGGCCTCTGACGTCCACATCGTGTACAGCCTCGAAGTTGGCTGTGCCGGCCCGGCACCAGAACCAGTCCCGGTCAGAGGCTACATTTGGCAAATATGGTGCATACAATTGTCTAAAAGTACCATTTTGTAGTGATCGGAGGTGGCTGGAAATTTGACACGATATCGTTGATATATCTGAGCGGACAGAGCTAGGTTTTTCAACATGCGATGCACACTTTTGTCTGTGAATGGCCGAGGGCCCGCTCCCGTAAGCCGGGTCGGCGGCGCGCAGTTTTCAGCTCGCGTCGCGGAGGGGCGATTCTGCGTGTGAGGCGCTCGGGCGGGAGTGCGCCGTAGTGCACGGGACAACCGGGAGCGCTTGGCTTTGATGCAGCCGTTGCAACCAACCAAACCATCCTTCATGGCTTTGCATTCCTATGAGACCCTTATCAGTGCAGAGCAGGACAAAATCGGTGTAGACAATGCCCATTGGTCTGCATTATTCGACCAATACCCTACGCGATACCATTCCTGAGCCAAACGAAAGGAGCGCAGAATTCGAGACAAAATGTCGATTAAAATAAAGCCCTCGACAGATTTTTTGAGAAATCTACATCACGCTGAATTCTGCCGTGAGTTGAGCTTCTCCAATGGTGCATCTCCCGTAGTTTGAGCCCTCCGAACCCTTCCAACAGAACCGTGTTGCCTGCCGGTGCTCTGGTGCCGTGTCTCGAGCGTCAGTCGTTGCTAGGGGAAGGCATCTGACGCCCCAACCCCCGAAACTCGTCTCCAATGGAGGATTAGAAGGCAAAAACCCAACAATAATCGTTAGATAGCTCGTTCTAAAAATCATTGGCGAAATTTGTTACAATCGCTCAGAGTCAAACAACTGTGGCTGTGACTCGACCACAAACTTCTTTGGAAGGTGGGGCCACTTGATAGTGACCTTGGTGACCTCGCCCGAGATGAAACCTAGGTCAAAATGTTGTATTTAAGGTGCGCAATTCATGCACGAAAACAGCTGTGCCCAGACAACGGTGGTGCTGCATCGCCAATTCTCGAAAGAAAAAAAATAGAGGAGTCTGCCCAACCCCAACCTCCCACTAAAACGCTCCCACCCTCGGCTCGCACGACACGACTTTGTTTGCAAAAGCACACAAAGTCGGACGAGTTGTTGAGACAGTTTCTTCAAAACGACGTTTTTGGACGTTCTGGATGCGCCAATGGATCAAGGGCTCAATTAGAGTCATCATATCCCTTAGACAATAACAACTAAAACATTAGTTAAACATTTTCGGGAGACGTTATCATTTTCGACAATTTTTGTGAATACAATAGTTGACCTTCAATTAGTAACTTCATCAAATTATGTATTAATCAGTGCAGATCCAGACCCATGCAATAGGTTTGCCTTGCAATGGAAAATGGTATCCCTTGGAATGGAAAACGAAGGCACCAAAACTAAGAATAGTTGTTACCATGGTTGTTGCCGTTGATTGCTGATCACTGTACAACTCATCTCACATATTACGGTTAGACGTTAATAACTGAAATAATTGTTATTCGTTTTCAACGTTTTTAAAAAAAAACTTCTTCGAATGATGATCATAACCACGTAAACGTGGCGAAATATTGCTTTCGAAAACGGAAACATACACAAAACTCGGGCCGTCGTCCTACCAAGCATCGGGCTGGTTATCGGATCACACCACGTAAACGTGGCATATTGCTTTCCTGAAACGAAATACACAAAAACTCGGGCCCGTCGTCCTACCAAGCATCGGGCTGATATCGGCTCAACGTCGGCATGTTCTCGAGAGACCCATTCATCATCGGTCGTGTCGGCCAAATGCTGGCACACAGCCCTAAATTTACTCGTCAGATATGCGGTGAACATCGGTTATTCGATCACAATATAGCTGTGGGAGCCGAGAGCGCCTTTGGGGGACCGAGGGCCACCCCAGAGGACACACACAGCTAAAACTTTATGAAGGGAGAGAAATATTGCTTCGCCGATATTCCCCCGTTTCGTCGTGTGATGTGATGAAGGTGGTTTTGGGTAGTCTATGTTCCTAGAACCAACGAATTCATCAGAAGCTTGGTTTTCCACGGATCACCGTGGCTGAAACCATGGCATATGTGTAAAATGCCTGATCTAAGGCCAGACACAAGGGAGAACCCAGAATGGCAAGTTGGCAACACAATTTTTTTTTTTTGCGGCGAAATCCACAAAAAGTATAAAACAATAAAACAAACTCATCGGAGTTTGCTTCTTTATGGATGAATGGGTGATGAATAAACCTTTCTTTCGTAAAGGTTTCTTGGCTTTTAATTAGAAAATACTTCATTTTTGCTGAGTTCAGGTGGTTTGGGAGATTTGGCCTTGGCACCCTTGGATCCGCCATTGGCCAGAAAACATTGAGGGAGCCAAAAGCATCTTTGGGGACCAAACTCAAAATATTGAGGCCGATGGTCACCCCAAACGTATATAAATCGACACCTGTAGTCCACGCCAATTCGAACCGACGCAACGAAGGGCGGGTATCCGTCCTCAAGATCTCAAGCTACGCTAGGTAGCTGTAAACAATGTTTTATTGGTTTTAAGTTGAAAGCATGCTTTAGAGACGCTTTATCTACTTTACAGACCGTACAATCGTCTGTTACCTACGAATTTTGATCCCACTAGGAAGGCACAATTTGGTCAGTGGGGAGGCAGCTAGCAGTCACTGCGGGGGAATTCCCCCCCCCCCCCCCCATAACATGCTATCCGAGGCCATGCAGTACAGAAAAAAAACGTTGGGTGACTGCATTTTTTTTTTAAAGGCTAGTGATGCATCATGTCATCTCCTAGTGCCGGCCCGTGTTTAATTAACTCAGTTTCACTGGGGGGGGGGGGGAAATTGGTTCCACTGAGGGCAATTCCCTCCACTGGGGGGGGGTGGGTCAATTTACCTCCCCCCCCCCCCTTCCCCCCCCCCCCCCCCCCCTCCCCCCCCTCCCCCCCCAGTTAACATGTTATCCGAGGCCCTGGGTTGCAGAGATGAGCTTCTCAAAAGCGTCGCCACGGGTCAGATCGGGTCGGACAGGGTCGGGGCTCGGGCCGGGCCGCTCGGGTCGGGTCGGGTCGTGGTCGGGTCGGGTTGGGCCAGGTCGGGTCGGGCCCGCTCATAATATATACCACCACGGAAAGACCATTACACCACGGAAGGACGAGCGAGAGCTTCGCGCTCCGCTCGTAACTACTGAAGCTAGCAACTTCAAAACCTTCACCATTCGACGCCA
>JAXIVJ010004447.1:0-72500 GCA_036785665.1 Chirona hameri | reverse complement strand
CCCAGCCCGGCCCGGCCCAGGCCCACCTACCCCCAACCCGGCCCGGTCCAGGCCCACCAACCCCCAGCCCGGCCCGGCCCAGGCCACCAACCCCAGCCCAGGCCCACCAACCCCCAGCCTGGCCCGGCCCAGGCCCACCAACCCCCAGCCCGGCCCCGGTCCAGGCCCACCAACCCCCAGCCCGGCCACGGTCCAGGCTCACCAACCCCCAGCCCGGCCCGGTCCAGACCCACCAACCCCCAGCCCGACCCGGTCCCACCAACCCCCAGCCCGGTCCGGCCCAGGCCCACCAACCCCCAGCCCGGCCCGGCCCAGGCCCACCAACCTCCAACCCGGCCCGGTCCCACCAACCCCCAGCCCAGGCCACACGAACCCCCAGCCCCGGCCCGGCCCAGGCCCACCAACGCCCAGCCCGGCCCAGGCCCACCACCCCCAGCCCGGCCAGGCCCGCCAACCCTCAGCCCGGACCAGGCCCACCAACCCCCAGCCCGGCCCGGTCCAGTCCCACCAACACCCAGCCCGGCCCAGGCCCACCAACCCCCAGCCCGGCCCAGGCCCACCAACCCCCAGCCCGGCCCAGGCCCACCAACCCCCAGCCCGGCCCGGCCCAGTCCCACCAACCCCCAGCCCGGCCCGGCCCCAGGCCCACCAACCCCCCCCCCCCCCCCCAGCCCGGCCCAGTCCCACCAACCCCCAGCCCGGCCCGGTCCAGTCTCACCAACCCCCAGCCCGGCCCGGCCCAGGCCCACCAACCCTCAGCCCGGTCCGGTCCAGGCCCACCAACCCCCAGCCCGGCCCGGTCCAGGCCCACCAACCCCCAGCCCGGCCCGGCCCAGGCCCACCAACTCCCAGCCCGGCCCACCAACTCCCCAGCCCGGCACGGTCCAGGCCCACCAACCCCCGGTCCAGCCCAGGCCCACCAACCCCCAGCCCGGCCCAGTCCCACCAACCCCCAGCCCGGCCCGGCCCAGTCTCACAACTCCCAGCCCGGCCCGGCCCAGGCCCACCAACCCCCAGCCCCGGCCCGGTCCAGGCCCACTAACCCCCAGCCCGGCCCAGGCCCACCAACCCCCAGCCCGGCCCGGCACAGGCCCACCAACCCCCAGCCCGGCCCGGCCCCACCAACCCCCAGCCCGGCCCGGCCCAGGCCCACCTACCCCCAACCCGGCCCGGTCCAGGCCCACCAACCCCCCAGCCCGGCCCAGGCCCCACCAACTCCCAGCCCGGCCCACCAACCACCAGCCCGGCCCAGGCCCATGAACACCAAGCCCCAGGGCCCGGCAAAATTAATAATATTGAGGCCTAGGCCCGGTCCGGCCCGTTCAGATTAAGCATATCATTATTTGCAAAAAAAAATGAAATCCTTATCCTAGCATGTTAACTTGTATACTATAAATGTGAAACAATGAACCAATTATGCTAACCAAAAAAAGGCCACAGCCACAGCAACAGTGTGTTGCTGGGGAAGTGAACGGCTGGTTAAAATATTGTTAAGCTCTGACCTGAGGTTGCCCGCACTTCAACATTCTCAGCCCAGGCCCGTCAAGAGCCCGTTGATTTCCTTAAAGTTGAGGCCCCCGGGCCCGTGGCCCCATAGGGCCAGCCCGGCCCGTGGCGAACTCTGATCCTGAGCTACGTTTTACACATGTGCCGTGACCATTACCACCCATAGGTTGTGTGCAGTGGTGCTTGTTCATAGAAACCATGAACGCGTGCGAGCGAGGAATCTGAAATATAGCAAGTGAGGAACCCAAAATGCTCAACATCTAAAACTTGACAACAATGAGACGCAGTAAACTGAAATTTTGTCCATACCTTTTGTGTGAAGAGATAAAGGACATAAGCGCATGATCTTCAATTTTGATGTTCAATGGGTGCCATATTGTATTTTAAAATAGTATGCTCCGACTCGAAGCTCATTCGGTTGTCTATGTATTTAGGTATTACTCAAATTTGAGTTATATTTGCCGTGGGGCTTTTATTTGTTTTGCGGGGGCTCCACAAATGTCAGGGGGGCGAAAAGATGTTTGCTTCCCTGTCCAACAAAAGGGAGGCGACTGTCCCACTGCCTCCCTTCCCCGTGGCGCCTCTACCAGGGCCTCCTGTAGGGGAAAACTTAGGCATGAAAGACTCGACTTAACCGCAGCCATGGTATTCAGATGCTTGTTACTCTGCAACTGCTCAATGGATGTGTCTGAAAATTTGTCATACGAAAACATTCATTTGTTCCAAGTACTGTATCGACTTGGTGAAATTCTTCGATTTAGTGTTTAGCAGCAGCGCACACCGAGATAGAACCCCGTTTTCCCCTCAAAATGCACTGACAAGGCACCTCCGTTTCTTCTAAGCAAAAGTTCGATGCATGAATGAGCTCGTCTTGTTTGCCAAACTTAACTTAGATGTAAAATGAATTAACTAAGATGGATTCGGGAACGTATCCATGACAAAGGCGAATCACGAATTCCAGCCAATACAGTCGGTAAGCAATTTACCCCAGCTCCGTTCCCAACTCAGTAAGGGCATTTTACTGATAGTTATGTCACCTAAATGAATGTGACGAAAATGTGCATTATATAATGGATAAAAAGTGAGTTAACGCAACTGAGTGCAACGAAACCTTTCCTTTGGGTAGGTATCCTGACGGACCTAAGTAAACTTAGTCAAGAGCCGGGTAGCCCTAGCCCTATTAGTAAAGTAACCTTGGCCCTAGCTACCTGTAGCTGTAGGTCCAAGCCACACAGTCTCGAGTTCAGGTAGCTAAATGTGGGTCGAACCAAGGGGTGGTGGGAAGAGGGGGGCAGGGGAAGCAGCTGTTCCCACGGAGGAAGTTGCGAAGGCAAACACGTGATTTTGCTCCCCATAAAATGATAAGAGGGGCCGTTCTAAAAAACCTAGTTTTCGAGAAAAATCGGATAGCAGGGGCAGTCGGTAAAGCCCATCTGTCGCGAGATAGCTTTCTTTCGCCCGTGCAGCTGAGTGGGCGAGCGCTGGACTACAGATCTGACCCACCCTGGCAGGGTGGGTTTAAGACGTTGCAGCGCTCGCTATTTGCTCCTGGTGTGGATGACTTGCGTCCGTTGGGAGCAGCCGGCGTTCAGGGTCAGATGAAGCCAGCAAAAAGCTTTGCTTGTCGTAGGTCCTAATCTCAGAAATCAATCCGATAAAACTTTCGGACTAAAATGAAGAAAAACCTTTTGAAGTAAATATGCTGTTTGGACAGAACATTACGCAATTTGTTTCAGAACCCGCAACAAATATTGACGGCGAATACGTTGCCAATCAGGTTTGCTATTCATGCCGACTAACGCTCTCCCATATCTTTAAAATGAAGTAAAGGTGATAAACGTTACGCGCGAAGAAATGTCACGTTCGCGGAGGCTCCTCAAATGGAAGCCCTTGATTTTGGTTTCCCCCTCTGACACCATTCCGCGACGGAGCCCCTATTTCTATCCACGCCACGTTTATTGTCACGCTTACATCTTCAGGGTCCTCCAATATCTTCCCGGTTGTGATGTTATGCTCCGACTCGAAGCTCATTCCGGTTGATATTTAGGTAGTACTCAAAATTTAGTTATATTTGCCGTGGGCCTTTTATTTTTTTGCGGGCTTCGATAAATGTCAGGGGGCAAAAGATGTGTGCTTCCCTGTCCGACAAAAAGAAGACAACAGTCCCACTGCCTGCCTTCCCCCCGTGGCGCCACCACTGCACCTCGGCCGGGCTTAGAGCCCTCTCAAACCTGCCGAGATCCATCTCTGGCAAGTGCCCTATCGGACCTGGAAAGTAGGCATGGTCGTCCGAATTGATTTCCGATTTTGAAAATTGCGAGGGTGGATCAGTATGAAGTAAACATTTTTGAACAACTTTATTTTTGTTTTGCTTTTCAATCAAATGAATTCCTGACTACCTAAAATCCACTTTTTGAAAACATGTACACGCCTGCCAGACCTCTCAGGCCTCTCAGGCCGTCTGTAAAATGTCCTCAGGTAGGCCGAGGGCTTTCTTAGATCGGCCGCCTGCCCTCAGACCAGCCGAGGGTACTCTCTGGAGATGTATACAGTCGGGCGGTTAACCGCGGTTAACCGCGGTTACGGTTGCGTTTTCCTCTCAAGGTCACGGTTACGGGAGGTCACGGCTGCAAGAGGTTACGGTTACGGGCGTTTACGGTTGCACGAGGTTACGGTTGCGGTGATTTTATTCCGCGGGTAAATTTTTAAAAGGTCAACCATGTATGCAGCATCGACATTAGACCCGTTAAAGGGAATGTTTCACCTTTCTGAAAGTTGCCAAACATACGCTGGTTGTAGTCGAAAATATGAAGTAAGCGCTGCTGAAAACAATGGTGATATTTTTCACTCGAAAAGTCACTTAACTTTATACAAATTAAGGGTACGATCGGCAACACCACGAATTCGCTCTCCGACGAATCCAGCGAATTCGTTCTCCGACGAATTCGCTGTCTCGTGCGTTCTGGAACAAAAACAATCATCCGCCGGTTTTTGTCACTGCTGCGCCGTGTCATGGTTTGTGTGGTTATTTTACTTGTTATCAGAAATCGCGGTACTTTTAACTTTGTCAGACATGATGTTCATTGTTTAGTGGCAGAGAAAGGGTATGTCCATATTCCCTTTTCCTAATGTTTGATGAGCATTGGTCATTTTTTCGGACTTTCAAAATAAATGTTAGCCTCCAGACTGGTTTGGAAATTCGCGCACCGACAGAGCGAATTCGTCGGGCGAATTCGCTCGTTTGCAGATTCGTCGTGTTGCCGAACACAAACTGAGCGAATATTCGGTGACCGACAATCACCGAGGAATTCGTCGTGATTACGGCGAATTCGTCGTGTTGCCGATCGCACCCTATTTATTTAACCGTTAAATTACAAGTGCGTTAGATAGCTATAGCTGTGTCTGAGATGGGTTGGTTGGAGTTCGAGATGGATTGGGGGTTTAGTAAAAAAAAAATTGTCAAAAGTCAAAAAGTCAAAATCGAAAAAGTCGAAAAAGTCTAGCCCCGCAAGCCACGCAAGTTCACCAAGCCCCACAGCCTGCCAAGCCCGCCAAGTAAAAAAATACAAATCTCCATCTATCTGTCGGGATTGCAAATCTATGAGGTTGCGACACGGAGCGAGCACAAGGCACTAGTCACCTATATATCTATTTGAGTAGTGTCCGTTTTGCAATTGAAACACAGCAAGGTTTTCGTGTCTGTCCGCGGATGAACTCACGTGCCTTTGTGAGAATGAAACCTCCGTCCAGGAGATCCCGGAAAATTTTATATTTCAGCGGCGTCAAATCCGAGGCGATGTCCCGGCCGACCGTGTGTTACAGGGGCAGGGTGGAAGGCAATTGGTGTTGGTGTTGGTGTTGGATGGTGTTGGTGGAAGGCAAGATTATTTTACTAATAGGTGGAAGGGGTCATCCGGGGGGATGAGAGAGGAGGGGGGAGGTACGAACCAACAATGGCCTGGAAGCCCGCTCAAAAAGGCACCGAAACTCCGTCCAGGGCCGCTGTAACTCGGCACATATCAGTATCAGCACATACCGCACCGGTGTCATGACGTCACTTGATGACCAGGTAGCCTCCGTCCCGGAGATCCCGGGAAAAAAAAATATTTGAGCGGCGTGTCTGTTCACGGTTGTTCCAAAGTGTTCCAAAGTGTTCCAAAAAGTTCAAAGTGAATCACGTGCCTTTGTGAGCATGGAACCTCCGTCTCGCAGATCCCGGAGAAGTATTTATATTTGAGCGGCGTCTGTATTCCCACACTGGATAAACGCCGCCAACAATCTGTGTGTAATTCACGTGCCTGTATGCATAGGGAACCTCCATTCCGGAGAAATTCATTAAATTACAAGTGCGTTAAGTTGCTGTAGCTGTGTCGGAGATGGGTTGGTTGGAGTTGGAGATGGGTTGAAGATGGATTTTTGCGATTTGACAGCGAAGCGAGCTCCGAAGGCGCAAGATGACGCACGTGCTAAATCGATTAGCGAGCGCCGAAGGTGCGAGACGTTAAATAACTAAAAAGTCCAACAAGTCCGAGCCCGGCAAGCCCAGCAAGTCCTGCAAGTCCCGCTAGCCCCGTAAACCCAGCAAGTCCAGCAAGTCCGACAAGTCCAACACGTCAAAACAGTCCGTTATACAAATCTCCATCCATCTATCGGGATTGCGAATGTATAGCATTGCGCCACATATCTATCTGAGTAGTGTCCGTTTTGCACTCGAAACACAGCAAGGTTTTCGTGTCTGTCCGCGAATGGAATGCGGGTTAAACACGTGCGTTAGTGAGGTGGAGTCTTTCAAGGAGATTGCCGATAATTTAATCCCAGCCGAGGTCCCGGCCGGTTGTGTGGTACAGGGGCAGGGAAGGGTATTGGTGGAAAGGGGTCATGCCGGGGGTGATGGGAGAGGAGGGGGGGGTACGAACCAACAATAGCCTCGAAACCCGCTCAAAAAGGTTCCGAATCCCTCCTATATATCTATTTGAGTAGTGTCCGTTTTGCACTCAAAACACAGCAGGGTTTTCGTGTCTGTCCGCGGTTGAATTCACGTGCCTTTGTGAGCATGGAAGCTCCGTCCAGGAGAATCCCCGAGCAATATTAATATTTGAGCGGCGTCTGTAGTTCCGTGCTGGGAAAACAGCCAACAATCCGTATGTAATTCACGTGCCTTTATGCATAGGGAACCTCCATTCCGGAGAATCTCCTATATATCTATTTGAGTAGTGTCCGTTTTGCACTCGAAACACAGCAAGGTTTTCGTGTCTGTCCGCGGTTGAATTCACGTGCCTTTGTGAGTATGGAACCTCCGTCCAGGAGAATCCCCGAGAAATATTAATATTTGAGCGGCGTCTGTAGTTCAGAGCTGGGAAAACATAACCAACAATCTGTGTGTAATTCACGTGTCTTTATGCATAGGGAACCTCCATTCCGGAGAAATTCGTTAAATTACATATGCGTTAAATATTAATTAAATGCGTAAAAATATAGCTGTGTCGGAGATGGGTTGGTTGGAGTTGGAGTTACAAGTCCAACAAGCCCGACATGCCCGACAAGCCCGACAAGCCCGACAAGCCCGACAAGCCCGACAAGCCCGACAAGCCCGACAAGCCCGACAAGCCCGACAAGTCCGACAAGTCCGACAAGTCCGACAAGTCCGACAAGTCCGACAAGTCCGACAAGTCCGACAAGTCCGACAAGTCCGACAAGTCCGACAAGTCCGACAAGTCCGACAAGTCCGACAAGTCCGACAAGTCCGACAAGTCCGACAAGTCCGACAAGTCCGACAAGTCCGACAAGTCCGACAAGTCCGACAAGTCCGACAAGTCCGACAAGTCCGACAAGTCCGACAAGTCCGACAAGTCCGACAAGTCCGACAAGTCCAACAAGTCCGACAAGTCCAGTCCGACAAGTCTGACAAGCCCGACAAATCCGACAAGTCCGACAAATCCGACAAGTCCGACAAGTCCGACAAGTCCGACAAGTCCGACAAGTCCGACAAGTCCGACAAGTCCAACAAGTCCAACAAGTCCAACAAGTCCAACAAGTCCAACAAGTCCAACAAGTCCAACAAGTCCAACAAGTCCAACAAGTCCAACAAGTCCAACAAGTCCAACAAGTCCAACAAGTCCAACAAGTCCAACAAGTCCAACAAGTCCAACCAACAAGTCAAAAAAGTAAAAAAGTTATCCATCTAACAATCAAATATCCATCCATCTATCGGGATGATATCTATCGGGATTGCGAATCTATGGGATTGCGACGCGAAGCGAGCACAAGGCGCTAGTCCATATTACTATTTGATAAGCGTATGTCTGTCTGTCTATCCGGAACCGCTCAGTTTATTCAGTTTAAAAGTCTGTTAATTCACGTGCTGAATTGGTGCGGATACCTTCATCCCGGAGATGTCAGCCAGCTATGCATAGGACATATGTGGGAGATGGGATAAGTCACCGACGCACCGGAGTTGGTGGGGCGGTGATCCCTTGACGGGTAATAGGTAATTAGGTACGAGTGTGCCACGGGTAGAAACCACCACTTGACTTGCATACTGTATACAATCGTCCAGCGGAGCGGACAGGTTAGCACTAGTATTACCTATTTCACCAATTACCTTTTTTCCAGTTATGACTTGTTATGCTAAAATGGCACGGTTATTGAACAACCAACAGGTACGTTTGTTACGTTTTGAAAATAAAACAACATTATTGTTACATGCGGTTACAGGCGGTTACAAAATGTGTTTGCTGCTGTTACGGGCGGTTACGGATTTGAGTCTTACGGTTACGGGCGGTTACGAATTTGAGCCCTACCGTTACGGGCGGTTACGGATTCGATCCCCACAGTTACGGGCGGTTGCGGTTGCAAAACAAAATCAACCGTGTACACCTCTAGTACTCTCCGACAGACCGAGGCCCCTCGCAGACCTGTTGATGACCTTATCAAGACCTGCTGAGGGTCTCCTCAATCTTGCTCTTTTTCTGGCCGACTGAGAGCCCATTCGTGCTCAAGGGATCAGCCTAAAAAAGGGGCCGTAACGCTCCTTGGGCCCAGGAGATTGTTTTGCCCCTCCCCCACAAACACACAAACACTAAAAATATAATCCGATGCACCGGCCAAACCGACAGTTGAAAGATGTCAACAGTCCATCCAGCATTGTGAATCTACGGGAAGTATGTACCTCGTGCCTGCGTCAAGATGACATCAGATTGATAAATTGCTCATTCCCAGATACCAATCAGAATCGTGTTTTCGGGGGCAAGACGGAAGCGGTTGCTACTAAATTAGCTATTGAGATTTTATTCACTTATTTAACCTCTCTTGTCCTTTAATTTGTATGATATGAAGGGTTTCGCGTTTATTTATATCGCAGATTCGAGTATGACATTTGTATATAGACACGATGACAATTACCTGCCCCCCCCCCCCCCCCGTGACGCGATTTCGCCTCGACTGGGAGGCTTCACTAGGTGGGGGGGGGGGCGCAGCCCCCTCTAGTTAACATGTTAGAGAAGGCCTTGGCCACCACTGCCTCTCAGCCCGGCTTAGAGCCCTCTCAAACCTGCCGAGGTCCATCTCAGGCCTGGCAAGTGCCCTATCGGACCTGGAAAGGGCCCTCCCTCTCAGTCCTGGCAAGGATCCTCTCAGTCTTGGTAAGTCGGCCTGAAGCCAAGCCCCTCAGACCGTTGTAGGACCCACTGATACCTGAGAAGAGCCCTCTCAGGCCTTGTCCTCTCACTGATGCCTGCGTCTGGTCTCAGCTGCTCTCGGCCAGCTCAGCGAGGCAATGAGGCCCTCGGATGGTCTAAGACCAGCATAAGGGCATCTCAGATATGTAAAACACCAAATCCAGGGTCCTATGATTGCTGGGGTGCCGAGTGGAAAATTCTGGCAAAAAAAAGCATATAGAGTGGAAAATTCAACCCATAAACATGTATTCTGCTTTACGAATACCTAATTACCCGATTGCCAGAATTAGTTATTACCTATGCCAATTCTTACCAGTCTTTCCCTCCACAGGCTGTACCTATCATTGCATTCATAAATAAGTATCAGGGTTCCAATTATCCAATAATTTTAAAATAAGGAGTGGAAAATTCATAATAAAACGCAGGAAAGAGTTGACTAATAGTATCCCCGCGGTCGTGTCACACAGGCCCCGCCCCAACCACCAAACAGGCTCCGCCCCATGTCAAACTGAGCTGCAAGTAGCAGGGGGAAACAGCCTCCATACGGAACCCGCAGGCACTCGCTGTTGCTTGCGGGGCTTGAGGACTTTTTATACTTTTTTTTACTTTTTCGACTTTTTTTTAAACTTTTTGTACTTTTTTTTACTTTTGACTAAACTTTTTTTTCTTTACCCCCCATCCATCTCCAACTTCAACCAACCCATCTCAGACACAGCTTTAGCTATTTAACGCACTTGTAATTTAACGAATTTTTCCGGAATGGAGGTTCCCTATGCACAAAGGCACGTGAACTACACACAGATTGTTGGCTGTTTTCCCAGCTAGAAACTACAGACGCCGCTCAACTATTCATATTTCTCGGGATTCTCCTGGACGGAGGCTCCATGCTCACAAAGGCACGTGAATTCAGTGGCGTCATGACGCCGGTGCGGTATGTGCAGCTACTAATGCGTGCCGAGTTGCAGCGGCCCTGGACGGAGTTTCGGTGCCTTTTTGAGCGGGCTTCGAGCCCATTGTTGGTTCGTACCCCCCCCCCCCCCCCCCCTCCTCTCACTCTCACCCCCCCCCCCCCCCCCCGGCAAGACCCCCTTCCACCAACACCCCTCCCTGCCCCTGTACCACACGGCCGGCCGGGACCTAGGCTCGGATTTGACGCCGCTGAAATATTTAATTTATCCGGGATGGTTTCTCCCGGACGGAGGTTCCATACTCACAAAGGCACGTTAATTCAACTGCGGAGTGCGGACAGACACGAAAACTGTGATTCAAGTGCAAAACGGACACTACTCAAATATATATATATATATATATATATATATATATATATATATATATATATATATATATATATATATATATATATATATATATATATATGTATGTATGTATGTATGTATGTATGTATGTATGTATGTATGTATGTATGTATGTATGTATGTATGTATGTATGTATGTATGTATGTATGTATGTATGTATGTATGTATGTATGTATGTATGTATGTATGTATGTATGTATGTATGTATGTATGTATGTATGTATGTATGTATGTATGTATGTATGTATGTATGTATGTATGTATGTATGTATGTATGTATGTATGTATGTATGTATGTATGTATGTATGTATGTATGTATGTATGTATGTATGTATGTATGTATGTATGTATGTATGTATGTATGTATGTATGTATGTATGTATGTATGTATGTATGTATGTATGTATGTATGTATGTATGTATGTATGTATGTATGTATGTATGTATGTATGTATGTATGTATGTATGTATGTATGTATGTATGTATGTATGTATGTATGTATGTATGTATGTATGTATGTATGTATGTATGTATGTATGTATGTATGTATGTATGTATGTATGTATGTATGTATGTATGTATGTATGTATGTATGTATGTATGTATGTATGTATGTATGTATGTATGTATGTATGTATGTATGTATGTATGTATGTATGTATGTATGTATGTATGTATGTATGTATGTATGTATGTATGTATGTATGTATGTATGTATGTATGTATGTATGTATGTATGTATGTATGTATGTATGTATGTATGTATGTATGTATGTATGTATGTATGTATGTATGTATGTATGTATGTATGTATGTATGTATGTATGTATGTATGTATGTATGTATGTATGTATGTATGTATGTATGTATGTATGTATGTATGTATGTATGTATGTATGTATGTATGTATGTATGTATGTATGTATGTATGTATGTATGTATGTATGTATGTATGTATGTATGTATGTATGTATGTATGTATGTATGTATGTATGTATGTATGTATGTATGTATGTATGTATGTATGTATGTATGTATGTATGTATGTATGTATGTATGTATGTATGTATGTATGTATGTATGTATGTATGTATGTATGTATGTATGTATGTATGTATGTATGTATGTATGTATGTATGTATGTATGTATGTATGTATGTATGTATGTATGTATGTATGTATGTATGTATGTATGTATGTATGTATGTATGTATGTATGTATGTATGTATGTATGTATGTATGTATGTATGTATGTATGTATGTATGTATGTATGTATGTATGTATGTATGTATGTATGTATGTATGTATGTATGTATGTATGTATGTATGTATGTATGTATGTATGTATGTATGTATGTATGTATGTATGTATGTATGTATGTATGTATGTATGTATGTATGTATGTATGTATGTATGTATGTATGTATGTATGTATGTATGTATGTATGTATGTATGTATGTATGTATGTATGTATGTATGTATGTATGTATGTATGTATGTATGTATGTATGTATGTATGTATGTATGTATGTATGTATGTATGTATGTATGTATGTATGTATGTATGTATGTATGTATGTATGTATGTATGTATGTATGTATGTATGTATGTATGTATGTATGTATGTATGTATGTATGTATGTATGTATGTATGTATGTATGTATGTATGTATGTATGTATGTATGTATGTATGTATGTATGTATGTATGTATGTATGTATGTATGTATGTATGTATGTATGTATGTATGTATGTATGTATGTATGTATGTATGTATGTATGTATGTATGTATGTATGTATGTATGTATGTATGTATGTATGTATGTATGTATGTATGTATGTATGTATGTATGTATGTATGTATGTATGTATGTATGTATGTATGTATGTATGTATGTATGTATGTATGTATGTATGTATGTATGTATGTATGTATGTATGTATGTATGTATGTATGTATGTATGTATGTATGTATGTATGTATGTATGTATGTATGTATGTATGTATGTATGTATGTATGTATGTATGTATGTATGTATGTATGTATGTATGTATGTATGTATGTATGTATGTATGTATGTATGTATGTATGTATGTATGTATGTATGTATGTATGTATGTATGTATGTATGTATGTATGTATGTATGTATGTATGTATGTATGTATGTATGTATGTATGTATGTATGTATGTATGTATGTATGTATGTATGTATGTATGTATGTATGTATGTATGTATGTATGTATGTATGTATGTATGTATGTATGTATGTATGTATGTATGTATGTATGTATGTATGTATGTATGTATGTATGTATGTATGTATGTATGTATGTATGTATGTATGTATGTATGTATGTATGTATGTATGTATGTATGTATGTATGTATGTATGTATGTATGTATGTATGTATGTATGTATGTATGTATGTATGTATGTATGTATGTATGTATGTATGTATGTATGTATGTATGTATGTATGTATGTATGTATGTATGTATGTATGTATGTATGTATGTATGTATGTATGTATGTATGTATGTATGTATGTATGTATGTATGTATGTATGTATGTATGTATGTATGTATGTATGTATGTATGTATGTATGTATGTATGTATGTATGTATGTATGTATGTATGTATGTATGTATGTATGTATGTATGTATGTATGTATGTATGTATGTATGTATGTATGTATGTATGTATGTATGTATGTATGTATGTATGTATGTATGTATGTATGTATGTATGTATGTATGTATGTATGTATGTATGTATGTATGTATGTATGTATGTATGTATGTATGTATGTATGTATGTATGTATGTATGTATGTATGTATGTATGTATGTATGTATGTATGTATGTATATGTATGTATGTATGTATGTATGTATGTATGTATGTATGTATGTATGTATGTATGTATGTATGTATGTATGTATGTATGTATGTATGTATGTATGTATGTATGTATGTATGTATGTATGTATGTATGTATGTATGTATGTATGTATGTGTATGTATGTATGTATGTATGTATGTATGTATGTATGTATGTATGTATGTATGTATGTATGTATGTATGTATGTATGTATGTATGTATGTATGTATGTATGTATGTATGTATGTATGTATGTATGTATGTATGTATGTATGTATGTATGTATGTATGTATGTATGTATGTATGTATGTATGTATGTATGTATGTATGTATGTATGTATGTATGTATGTATGTATGTATGTATGTATGTATGTATGTATGTATGTATGTATGTATGTATGTATGTATGTATGTATGTATGTATGTATGTATGTATGTATGTATGTATGTATGTATGTATGTATGTATGTATGTTATGTATGTATGTATGTATGTATGTATGTATGTATGTATGTATGTATGTATGTATGTATGTATGTATGTATGTATGTATGTATGTATGTATGTATGTATGTATGTATGTATGTATGTATGTATGTATGTATGTATGTATGTATGTATGTATGTATGTATGTATGTATGTATGTATGTATGTATGTATGTATGTATGTATGTATGTATGTATGTATGTATGTATGTATGTATGTATGTTATGTATGTATGTATGTATGTATGTATGTATGTATGTATGTATGTATGTATGTATGTATGTATGTATGTATGTATGTATGTATGTATGTATGTATGTATGTATGTATGTATGTATGTATGTATGTATGTATGTATGTATGTATGTATGTATGTATGTATGTATGTATGTATGTATGTATGTATGTATGTATGTATGTATGTTATGTATGTATGTATGTATGTATGTATGTATGTATGTATGTATGTATGTATGTATGTATGTATGTATGTATGTATGTATGTATGTATGTATGTATGTATGTATGTATGTATGTATGTATGTATGTATGTATGTATGTATGTATGTATGTATGTATGTATGTATGTATGTATGTATGTATGTATGTATGTATGTATGTATGTATGTATGTATGTATGTATGTATGTATGTAGTATGTATGTATGTATGTATGTATGTATGTATGTATGTATGTATGTATGTATGTATGTATGTATGTATGTATGTATGTATGTATGTATGTATGTATGTATGTATGTATGTATGTATGTATGTATGTATGTATGTATGTATGTATGTATGTATGTAGTGTATGTATGTATGTATGTATGTATGTATGTATGTATGTATGTATGTATGTATGTATGTATGTATGTATGTATGTATGTATGTATGATGTATGTATGTATGTATGTATGTATGTATGTATGTATGTATGTATGTATGTATGTATGTATGTATGTATGTATGTATGTATGTATGTATGTATGTATGTATGTATGTATGTATGTATGTATGTATGTATGTATGTATGTATGTATGTATGTATGTATGTATGTATGTATGTATGTATGTATGTATGTATGTATGTATGTATGTATGTATGTATGTATGTATGTATGTATGTATGTATGTAATGTATGTATGTATGTATGTATGTATGTATGTATTGTATGTATGTATGTATGTATGTATGTATGTATGTATGTATGTATGTATGTATGTATGTATGTATGTATGTATGTATGTATGTATGTAATGTATGTATGTATGTATGTATGTATGTATGTATGTATTATAGATAGATAGATAGATAGATAGATAGATAGATAGATAGATAGATTAGATAGATAGATAGATAGATAGATAGATAGATAGATAGATAGATAGATAGATAGATAGATAGATAGATAGATAGATAGATAGATAGATAGATAGATAGATAGATAGATAGATAGATAGATAGATAGATAGATAGATAGATAGATAGATAGATAGATAGATAGATAGATAGATAGATAGATAGATAGATAGATAGATAGATAGATAGATAGATAGATAGATAGATAGATAGATAGATAGATAGATAGATAGATAGATAGATAGATAGATAGATAGATAGATAGATAGATAGATAGATAGATAGATAGATAGATAGATAGATAGATAGATAGATAGATAGATAGATAGATAGATAGATAGATAGATAGATAGATAGATAGATAGATAGATAGATAGATAGATAGATAGATAGATAGATAGATAGATAGATAGATAGATAGATAGATAGATAGATAGATAGATAGATAGATAGATAGATAGATAGATAGATAGATAGATAGATAGATAGATAGATAGATAGATAGATAGATAGATAGATAGATAGATAGATAGATAGATAGATAGATAGATAGATAGATAGATAGATAGATAGATAGATAGATAGATAGATAGATAGATAGATAGATAGATAGATAGATAGATAGATAGATAGATAGATAGATAGATAGATAGATAGATAGATAGATAGATAGATAGATAGATAGATAGATAGATAGATAGATAGATAGATAGATAGATAGATAGATAGATAGATAGATAGATAGATAGATAGATAGATAGATAGATAGATAGATAGATAGATAGATAGATAGATAGATAGATAGATAGATAGATAGATAGATAGATAGATAGATAGATAGATAGATAGATAGATAGATAGATAGATGATAGATAGATAGATAGATAGATAGATAGATAGATAGATAGATAGATAGATAGATAGATAGATAGATAGATAGATAGATAGATAGATAGATAGATAGATAGATAGATAGATAGATAGATAGATAGATAGATAGATAGATAGATAGATAGATAGATAGATAGATAGATAGATAGATAGATAGATAGATAGATAGATAGATAGATAGATAGATAGATAGATAGATAGATAGATAGATAGATAGATAGATAGGATAGATAGATAGATAGATAGATAGATAGATAGATAGATAGATAGATAGATAGATAGATAGATAGATAGATAGATAGATAGATAGATAGATAGATAGATAGATAGATAGATAGATAGATAGATAGATAGATAGATAGATAGATAGATAGATAGATAGATAGATAGATAGATAGATAGATAGATAGATAGATAGATAGATAGATAGATAGATAGATAGATAGATAGATAGATAGATAGATAGATAGATAGATAGATAGATAGATAGATAGATAGATAGATAGATAGATAGATAGATAGATAGATAGATAGATAGATAGATAGATAGATAGATAGATAGATAGATAGATAGATAGATAGATAGATAGATAGATAGATAGATAGATAGATAGATAGATAGATAGATAGATAGATAGATAGATAGATAGATAGATAGATAGATAGATAGATAGATAGATAGATAGATAGATAGATAGATAGATAGATAGATAGATAGATAGATAGATAAGATAGATAGATAGATAGATAGATAGATAGATAGATAGATAGATAGATAGATAGATAGATAGATAGATAGATAGATAGATAGATAGATAGATAGATAGATAGATAGATAGATAGATAGATAGATAGATAGATAGATAGATAGATAGATAGATAGATAGTAGAATAGATAGATAGATAGATAGATAGATAGATAGATAGATAGATAGATAGATAGATAGATAGATAGATAGATAGATTAGATAGATAGATAGATAGATAGATAGATAGATAGATAGATAGATAGATAGATAGATAGATAGATATAGATAGATAGATAGATAGATAGATAGATAGATAGATAGATAGATAGATAGATAGATAGATAGATAGATAGATAGATAGATAGATAGATAGATAGATAGATAGATAGATAGATAGATAGATAGATAGATAGATAGATAGATAGATAGATAGATAGATAGATAGATAGATAGATAGATAGATAGATAGATAGATAGATAGATAGATAGATAGATAGATAGATAGATAGATAGATAGATAGATAGATAGATAGATAGATAGATAGATAGATAGATAGATAGATAGATAGATAGATAGATAGATAGATAGATAGATAGATAGATAGATAGATAGATAGATAGATAGATAGATAGATAGATAGATAGATAGATAGATAGATAGATAGATAGATAGATAGATAGATAGATAGATAGATAGATAGATAGATAGATAGATAGATAGATAGATAGATAGATAGATAGATAGATAGATAGATAGATAGATAGATAGATAGATAGATAGATAGATAGATAGATAGATAGATAGATAGATAGATAGATAGATAGATAGATAGATAGATAGATAGATAGATAGATAGATAGATAGATAGATAGATAGATAGATAGATAGATAGATAGATAGATAGATAGATAGATAGATAGATAGATAGATAGATAGATAGATAGATAGATAGATAGATAGATAGATAGATAGATAGATAGATAGATAGATAGATAGATAGATAGATAGATAGATAGATAGATAGATAGATAGATAGATAGATAGATAGATAGATAGATAGATAGATAGATAGATAGATAGATAGATAGATAGATAGATAGATAGATAGATAGATAGATAGATAGATAGATAGATAGATAGATAGATAGATAGATAGATAGATAGATAGATAGATAGATAGATAGATAGATAGATAGATAGATAGATAGATAGATAGATAGATAGATAGATAGATAGATAGATAGATAGATAGATAGATAGATAGATAGATAGATAGATAGATAGATAGATAGATAGATAGATAGATAGATAGATAGATAGATAGATAGATAGATAGATAGATAGATAGATAGATAGATAGATAGATAGATAGATAGATAGATAGATAGATAGATAGATAGATGATAGATAGATAGATAGATAGATAGATAGATAGATAGATAGATAGATAGATAGATAGATAGATAGATAGATAGATAGATAGATAGATAGATAGATAGATAGATAGATAGATAGATAGATAGATAGATAGATAGATAGATAGATAGATAGATAGATAGATAGATAGATAGATAGATAGATAGATAGATAGATAGATAGATAGATAGATAGATAGATAGATAGATAGATAGATAGATAGATAGATAGATAGATAGATAGATAGATAGATAGATAGATAGATAGATAGATAGATAGATAGATAGATAGATAGATAGATAGATAGATAGATAGATAGATAGATAGATAGATAGATAGATAGATAGATAGATAGATAGATAGATAGATAGATAGATAGATAGATAGATAGATAGATAGATAGATAGATAGATAGATAGATAGATAGATAGATAGATAGATAGATAGATAGATAGATAGATAGATAGATAGATAGATAGATAGATAGATAGATAGATAGATAGATAGATAGATAGATAGATAGATAGATAGATAGATAGATAGATAGATAGATAGATAGATAGATAGATAGATAGATAGATAGATAGATAGATAGATAGATAGATAGATAGATAGATAGATAGATAGATAGATAGATAGATAGATAGATAGATAGATAGATAGATAGATAGATAGATAGATAGATAGATAGATAGATAGATAGATAGATAGATAGATAGATAGATAGATAGATAGATAGATAGATAGATAGATAGATAGATAGATAGATAGATAGATAGATAGATAGATAGATAGATAGATAGATAGATAGATAGATAGATAGATAGATAGATAGATAGATAGATAGATAGATAGATAGATAGATAGATAGATAGATAGATAGATAGATAGATAGATAGAATAGATAGATAGATAGATAGATAGATAGATAGATAGATAGATAGATAGATAGATAGATAGATAGATAGATAGATAGATAGATAGATAGATAGATAGATAGATAGATAGATAGATAGATAGATAGATAGATAGATAGATAGATAGATAGATAGATAGATAGATAGATAGATAGATAGATAGATAGATAGATAGATAGATAGATAGATAGATAGATAGATAGATAGATAGATAGATAGATAGATAGATAGATAGATAGATAGATAGATAGATAGATAGATAGATAGATAGATAGATAGATAGATAGATAGATAGATAGATAGATAGATAGATAGATAGATAGATAGATAGATAGATAGATAGATAGATAGATAGATAGATAGATAGATAGATAGATAGATAGATAGATAGATAGATAGATAGATAGATAGATAGATAGATAGATAGATAGATAGATAGATAGATAGATAGATAGATAGATAGATAGATAGATAGATAGATAGATAGATAGATAGATAGATAGATAGATAGATAGATAGATAGATAGATAGATAGATAGATAGATAGATAGATAGATAGATAGATAGATAGATAGATAGATAGATAGATAGATAGATAGATAGATAGATAGATAGATAGATAGATAGATAGATAGATAGATAGATAGATAGATAGATAGATAGATAGATAGATAGATAGATAGATATAGATAGATAGATAGATAGATAGATAGATAGATAGATAGATAGATAGATAGATAGATAGATAGATAGATAGATAGATAGATAGATAGATAGATAGATAGATAGATAGATAGATAGATAGATAGATAGATAGATAGATAGATAGATAGATAGATAGATAGATAGATAGATAGATAGATAGATAGATAGATAGATAGATAGATAGATAGATAGATAGATAGATAGATAGATAGATAGATAGATAGATAGATAGATAGATAGATAGATAGATAGATAGATAGATAGATAGATAGATAGATAGATAGATAGATAGATAGATAGATAGATAGATAGATAGATAGATAGATAGATAGATAGATAGATAGATAGATAGATAGATAGATAGATAGATAGATAGATAGATAGATAGATAGATAGATAGATAGATAGATAGATAGATAGATAGATAGATAGATAGATAGATAGATAGATAGATAGATAGATAGATAGATAGATAGATAGATAGATAGATAGATAGATAGATAGATAGATAGATAGATAGATAGATAGATAGATAGATAGATAGATAGATAGATAGATAGATAGATAGATAGATAGATAGATAGATAGATAGATAGATAGATAGATAGATAGATAGATAGATAGATAGATAGATAGATAGATAGATAGATAGATAGATAGATAGATAGATAGATAGATAGATAGATAGATAGATAGATAGATAGATAGATAGATAGATAGATAGATAGATAGATAGATAGATAGATAGATAGATAGATAGATAGATAGATAGATAGATAGATAGATAGATAGATAGATAGATAGATAGATAGATAGATAGATAGATAGATAGATAGATAGATAGATAGATAGATAGATAGATAGATAGATAGATAGATAGATAGATAGATAGATAGATAGATAGATAGATAGATAGATAGATAGATAGATAGATAGATAGATAGATAGATAGATAGATAGATAGATAGATAGATAGATAGATAGATAGATAGATAGATAGATAGATAGATAGATAGATAGATAGATAGATAGATAGATAGATAGATAGATAGATAGATAGATAGATAGATAGATAGATAGATAGATAGATAGATAGATAGATAGATAGATAGATAGATAGATAGATAGATAGATAGATAGATAGATAGATAGATAGATAGATAGATAGATAGATAGATAGATAGATAGATAGATAGATAGATATATATATATATATATATATATATATATATATATATATATATATATATATATATATATATATATATATATATATATATATATATATATATATATATATATATATATATATATATATATATATATATATATATATATATATATATATATATATATATATATATATATATATATATATATATATATATATATATATATATATATATATATATATATATATATATATATATATATATATATATATATATATATATATATATATATATATATATATATATATATATATATATATATATATATATATATATATATATATATATATATATATATATATATATATATATATATATATATATATATATATATATATATATATATATATATATATATATATATATATATATATAGGAGACTAGCGCCTTGTGCTCGCTCCGCGTCGCAATCCCGATAGATTGCCTCCCGATAGATGGATGGATATTTGATTGATAGATGGATAACTTTTTATAATTTTTTGACTTGTTGGTTGGACTTGTGGGACTTGTTGGACTTGTTGGACTTGTCGGACTTGTCGGACTTGTCGGACTTGTCGGACTTGTCGGGCTTGTCGGACTTGTCGGACTTGTCGGACTTGTCGGACTTGTCGGACTTGTCGGACTTGTCTGGCTTGTCGGACTTGTCGGACTTGTCGGACTTGTCGGACTTGTCGGACTTGTCGGACTTGTCGGACTTGTCGGACTTGTCGGACTTGTCGGGCTTGTTGGACTTGCATCTCCAACTTCAACCAACCCATCTCCGACACAGCTACCCATCTCCGACACGACACAGCTCCGACATATTTAACGAACTTGTAATTTAACGAATTTCCCCGGAATGGAGTGGGCAAAACGGAAACGGCAAAACGGACACTACTCAAATATATATTAGGGGAGGATGTACAGTTCAAATTGGAAACCTCGGCAATATCTCCTGGAAATGCGTATTTAATTGACTTACTCGTTGATGAGTGAGCTGGGAAGTTTAACTGAAGGAATCGCGCCCTTCTTTATCCTTCTCGTACTGAGGCTTCCGCAACCAAGTTGCGATTGCAAATAACAATCAAAATCTTCGCGCAGAAAGTGCTCTGAACATATAACACCATAATTCAAATTCATTTCCCGTGTTCTACGACATCGTCGCAACCAGATCTGACTCAGTGCGGCATTCTTAGGAAAGCAATGAAATGTTATCTCCTTGGTCCTCTGATTTGCTGTTGGCCTCCTTGAGCTGCTTCCACACCCCTGAACAGCACAGTATGGCATCTTGAATTAATCTGAAATGGCAAGACATCATATCAGTTTGGCCCGGGCACAAGGACCAAGTGGATCGCTCGACAAGTATCGAAGACCAATATGTCATGTCAGTGGGGAACCGAAACCCAAATCTAAGGGAGCAGATCCCGGAATCCGTTTTCGGGATCCGAGAACATGTCTGCCCACAAGACCACAGACTGCGAATAAACGGTGGGGTTTGATGGGCTTCGAACAGAACGAAACTCATCTCGATCTCGACGGCGCCAGGACGGCAACCTGACGGCGGCAAGCAAAATGATGGTCCGAACTCCGAAGCCGCACACCCACCCACATGCAACTTCAGACTCTCGACCACGATACATTCACAAAGTGGTAGCAGTACGCTGTCTCCGAACTACAAAGGGGAAAATCAGCCCTCAATCGAAACAACTTACATCAGATCTACATATTCATCATACACATCAGCAACTTATACATCATACGCAACTTATACATCATACGCAACTTATACATCATACGCAACTTATACATCATACGCAACTTATACATCATACGCAACTTATACATCATACGCAACTAACTATGTAACTATGTATTTTGTGCCATGATTAAACAAATCCATGGTAGTTCAGTTTGGCAAGCTGAGGGGAGCAGATACAAAAATAGATTGATCAATAAATATATCAAAATGAGCAGAGCAATGTCCATATAAGGACATTTGATCTAAATTTAGATTAATGTTGGTACATTCTCACTTTCAAACATGCCATAACCACAGAAGAAAGGCTATAACCACAATATTTTCGTTCCAAGACTAAGTGCAAGAATAACTCTTATCAATTAATTTTGTGCTTGTCAATTAATTATTAACCAATTAATTATTTGTGTTCTTGGAGCCTGCACAGTGCATAATTGTACTTTGGCTTGTTTGGAAGCAAATAGAAGCCATTTGGATTAGTTGATTGTGCAATCTAAATTTGGATTAGTCAGCTGGTTGGCAATCCAAATTTTTCTCAGCCAGCTGTTTGCACGATCTAAAAATGGATCACTGCCAGAATTTGAAGATGTGAAAAATCAATATTAAGATCGCAGTATCTGAATGAATGAAAGCCAAAAGAAACTTTTCATAGTTTGCTTTTCATGTTTAATGATTTTCATGAACAGTTTAATGCTTTTCCTTGGCACTCTTGTGGTTCTAACCTGAAATTAGTCCACCCTTGTAGCTCAGTTGGGAGAGCGCTAGACTTCTGACCTCAGCCAGTAGTGGCAATGGCAGCCCGCGTTTGAGTCGCTTCAGCGCTCGCTATTTGCCCCTGACTGGGATGGCCTGTGGCCGGTGGCAGCAGTCGCACTCAAGGTCAGGTGACGTCAGAGGGCGGGCGGACCGTGTCCAGGTATGTCAGGCACATAAAACTTTCGCTTCTAAATTCTGCCAAAAGCCAGGAATTGCTTGATCAGGTGGTGGAGTCAGGGCCTGCACAACAGGCTATGCTTAGCGTGGGGCCTGACCTCGGAAATCCATCCATTCAACAACATTCTGACTGATTTTTTTGTTTCTAAGTCATCACTAGGTAACTTGGATATTTGCATTTTAAGCTAGGTCTGCCCGCCCCTGTGAGCATGCCCTAATATGGACATAAACAATATATTTACTGACCAATCTATTTTGTTATCTGCTCCTCTCAGTTTGTCTAACTGAGTTGCAAGTATTACATACCCATCAGCAGAAGAGCTTCAATTGCAAGGATTATCTATTATTCGCTTAACCCTATTCCCTGCAGGCGGCCAGAATTGCGTTAACCCGCGGGGGAGGAGGGGGGCAGATTCTGCCCCCCCCCCCCCTCAGAGATCTCGAGAACTGCTCAGTCGATTTCGATGGGGAAAACGCCATTCGATTCGTCATGACAAGATCTCTTTTTTTGGCCCCAGACATTTTTGTTTTGTTCAAAAATGGGATGCCAGGGGGAAAAATCAGTTTTTTTTAAGGTCATTGCGGCCATGTGGCTCGACCGATTTTCATGCTCCAAACGTTTTTGAGCTTGAAATGTACTGGTATTTAATATATCAAAAGGCAAAAAAAAAAATAGGCGTATTCAGAGAATGTAAAATGGGAGGATTTTCTGGAAAAAATATGTGCTGTTTGTGATTGTTTGGGACCACATGAATGCCATATGTGGGCATTATATGCTGTAATTTGCTAAATTTGATATATTGTGCATAGGCGGATCCAGGAAAAAACATGGGGGCACCAGGCGCATAATGCTTTTATCATCTTACTAATTTGAAGTTGGACCTAATTTATAAAAAGAGTGGGTATCGCCTCCCATTTTTTTATCCTGAGTGCGTCTGCCCCAAAAATATGTACAATCCCAGTATCTACGATGCATATTGCATTGAAATTGTTTTGACACATTTATTGCACTGCAAACTACGAAGGAAGTAGGTGACACAAAACCACATTTATAACACCAAAAAAAACAGGAGCCTGGAACCGCCTCTGCTGGACCGATTTTTTAAAATTTTTGACAACACACCATTAAATTTTGGGAAAAGTCACAAAGTTTCAGGACGCTAGGTTCCAACGGTTTAGAAGCGGCAAGTGAAAACCACTGGGAGGGCAGAATCTGCCCCCCCCCCCCCCCTGCAGGGAATAGGGTCAAATGCCTGGTCAGTGAAAATAAAAATAGACATCTTTCTAAAAATCCTAAGCAAGTCTGGTGTTGAATAGTCTGTGATAAGTGTTTCAGAAACTTTGTTAAAACTGCCATTTTGCATATTTCAATGTAGATGACTATAATATTTTTGTCTCTTGTACAGAAGCTGGAAAAGGTGAAGGTGATGCTGTATATGTGCATACAAATCAGTTGGGCCAACTGCAGGGAGGAGATACAAAAATAGATCAATAACTTTTTAGATGGTGGCATCATCAAAAAAGGTGAAGTTTTGACCCTCCAAGGAGATGCAATCTAAATTTATATGTTTTCAGACATTGACACATTCAAACAACCAACTAACCACTAAAAATGCAACTAACAATATATATTTACCTGGTAAAAGAGGACGCTTTGCTCCTTCGACCCAATTGGTACCTACTGGGAATGATGATTCATACTTTGGCAGATATGGCCAAAGTAAGGATCGGCTATCTTGGCTAAAGCGGGGTTCATGTCTGAACCCCACTTTAGCCAAGCTAAGTAGCTGTTGGATAGCTCTGTTGTTTTGTGTATTTTTTGAGGAACCACATTATATTTAGATATAAGGATTAAATATTTAGTTTTGTGGATCGTTTAGGTATTATTTTTAAGCATTCATAGTTAGCTGTTACCTCTTACTTGCTTTTTAAAGGACTTTCATTCTAGCTTGTGTGCGCCAAAATTGTCTTAGTCTTATTTTTGTGTTATTAGTTGCAGGGTTGGATAAGTAGATATTTTTAGAAAATTAGGATAATTAAGGTGTATTTAGTATTCAGTTTATTTAAGGATTAGATATTTAGTCTAGTATTAGGTGCACTCATAGCTGATTTGTGTCACTAGCTTTACCTAGATCTAGTTAAGGTTTAGAAGAAGAAAAAACAAACAAAAAAAACAAAAAAATAAGTTAAGTTAGTAAAGTATTGAAAAGTGCATAGTACCTAATTTATATACCTAAGTTACTAGTGTATTCAAATGAGCATGACTAGGATGCAGGCGAAGGTAGCAGAGCTAGAGGCCCTCCAGGCTAGAGTAGCGGAGCTTGAGGCGCAGTTAAGTAAGTGTAGGTGTAGAGATGAGCCGCAGGAGGGTGTAGCTCCTGACCAAGGAACGTATGCGCAGATCGTGGTTAGGGGGTCAGAAAGGGAGCCTACAGGATCAGGGACCAGTGGTAGTTCTGATAGGGGCATAAGGGAGGAGGATAAGGCAAAGGTGGATAGTGCGGCTGGGGTTTGGAAGTGTGTTGGAGGGTCACGTTTCTGGAGACTCAACATTGTGGAAAGTAATGCTAGGGCCACAGACAGTAAGGATGAGGAGGAGTGCTGGGTAATGGAGGGTGGTAGCAGAATCTGGAGGAGGAAGAGGGAAGGGGATCAGGAGGGATGGACAAAAGTTCAGGGTAGAGTCAGGCAGTACAGCCCCAGGGAACATCAGCAGGTTACAATAGCAAATAGGTTCAGTGCGTTAGAGTCAGCAGCTGAAAGTGACAGGGAAGAGATTCAGCATTTAGTGGTTGGGGACTCAAGGGTAAGGCCCTTAAGGCGAACATTCTGTGGTAAGAGGGACAGATGTATAGTCAGACCGGGGGCAAGAGTAGTTGATATGGGCCCTGTCATTGAGGCAGAACTTGGTAGGAGTAGCCCGGAGACAGTTATAATACAGGTGGGGGTGAACAACATAGGACCTAGGTAGAGTGTGAGAATAGTAGCAGAGTACCGGAGCCTGCTGCAGAGGTTGAAGGAGTCCAGGAAACCAGTCATTGTGACTGGCATCCTCCCTCGCTGTGGAGCCAGTGAGGAGTGGTACTCGAGAGCTCTGTCTGTGAACAGCTCAGTTCAGAACTTATGTTCAGCTATGGGGCTTAGTTATGTAGACTTATGGGATCAGTTCTATGAGTGGCATAGGTACTATATGAAGGATGGGCTTCACTTATCGGATGAAGGGGCAAGGGCTTTGGGAGATGCCTACAGAAGTGTCATTCAGGGAAACTAGGTAGGAGGGGGGGTTCAGGGACGCTAGTACTAGGGCATCAGGAAGTAAGCATTGGTAGAAGTTCATGTCAGAATAGGACAGTAGATCATAATTTCCTCAGAATTAGTAGTCAGCTCAAAGTATAAGATCACATGTGTGTTGCTGAATGCCCAAAGTATTAGGTCTAAATTTGATGAGTTTGAGTGTTATGTTGCCCTTGAAAAGCCTGATACCATTTGTGTAACCGAGACATGGGTTAGTGAGGGGTATAATAGGGATAGGCTACAGGATTTCGAGTTACAAGGGTATAACATGTTCTCATACTGCAGAGAATCACGGCAGGGAGGCGGAGTGTTTGTATATGTAAATAGCTTGTACTGCACTACTAGAGTTGATGATTCTAGTAAAGTAAAAGAAGTAGAATCAATCTGGCTTGACATTAAAATTGGTACAGGAAACAGAGGAAGGTTGAGGATAGGTGCATTTTACAGACCAGGGAATCTTCCAAGGAACTCCCAAGCTGAAACAGACCAAGATATTTGTGAGGAAATACGTAGGAACTTTCGGGCTCAGTGTCTTATTATGGGAGATTTTAACTTAAGAGGATACGAAAGTATAGCAGAGGAAACAAATGAGTGTAGGTTGTATAGGCAAATCTTTGAAGAGGAGCTTTTCATGCATCAGTTTGTAACAGAGCCAACCAGACATTGCTCCATTCTAGACCTTGTATTCTCAGACAACAGTGATCTAGTTAGTGACATAAGTATTTGTGCAGGTCTAGGAACCAGTGATCACAATATGGTTAAATTCAATATCTCATCAGAAATGAGGCCCAAAGATAACCTTATTATGGTTCCAAACTTCAGCCGGGCTGATTTTGATGGTATTAGAAATGACCTCGCACAGATAAAATGGAACGTTGAGTTGGCAGGTTTAGATGCATGTGAGGCCTGGAATGTTTTCAAAGCTAGATTAAGCCAAATTCAAAATAGGCATATACCCCTCAGGCACAAACGTAACAGAACCAAGGGCAATCCAGTTTGGCTTACCCCAGAAGTAAGGAGTGCTATACAAGCTAAAAAAAGTGCATTTGGCATTTTGAAGGGATCTTCACTAGATATAAATCAGAAGGCCTACCAGAATGCAAGAAATTCAGTTAAGAAAAAGGTCAGAGCAGCTAAAAGGGCAAAGGAACTTGATTTAGCTAGACATTGTAATGCAGATAGTAAGAAGTTCTTCAGTTTTTATAAGTTAAGTACAGTTTCCAAAAATATAGGTCCATTTAAGGTAGATGATGTGTTAGTTAGCAAGGACAGTGAAATGGTTGAAGTGCTTAATGATCAGTTTCAATCTGTCTTTACTATCGAGGACCAGAGTAGTATTGCAGCACTTCAGCCTGAGCTAGAGACAGAGGAGACTATAGGAGAGCTAGGTGGCATAAGTAGTGAACTTGTTCTAGAATATCTAAAGAAAGTAAGGCCTAACAAGGCAGAAGGACCTGATGAAATCCATGCTAGACTTTTAAGAGAATCTGAAAGGGAGTTGTCGGTTCCATTAGCCATAATATTTTCTCAATCACTTGCAGATAGTAAAATTCCACTTGATTGGAAAAGAGCAAATGTTGTTCCTATTCATAAAAAGGGAGATAGAAGTAAAGAGGAAAACTATAGACCAGTTAGTCTGACCTCATTAGTCTGCAAGGTGCTTGAATCAATCATCAAAGATAAGATTGTTGAATTCTTGGAGCAAAATGAACTCATCAAGGATACACAGCATGGCTTTAGGAAGGGCCGTTCTTGTTTAACTAATCTTCTGGAGTTTTTGGATGTTGCAACAGATAGCTTTGATCAGGGTAAACAGCTAGATGTAGCTTTTCTTGATTTCAGTAAAGCATTTGACAAAGTCCCCCATACAAGACTGGGGTTGCAACTTAAAATTCATGGGATCAGGGGCAAGATTCTGGATTGGATAGAAACGTGGCTTTCAGGACGCCAGCAAAGGGTTATATTGAATGGGTGCCAATCACAATGGAGGGAGGTTCTCAGTGGGGTTCCACAGGGCTCAGTCCTGGGCCCATTGCTTTTTATAATATTTGTGAATGCAATTGAGAACAGTATAGACAGCAAAGTCTTGAAATTTGCAGACGATCTAAAAGTTGTCAGGATTATTAGAGGAAAACATGATCAGGATGTTTTTCAATCAGATCTGGACAAGCTAGTTAAGTGGTCTGAAGCATGGCAGATGAAATTCAATTTGAGTAAATGTAAGATTATGCACGCTGGACGGGTTAGCAGTAAACATAGGTATGAAATGGGTGGGCAGAAAATGGAGCAGATTGAAAAGGAAAGAGATCTAGGTGTCGTGGTAAACAATAGACTATCAGCGTCAGACCAGGTTGTAGAAGCTAGGAAAAAGGCACTTAGAATGCTAGGGGCCATTAACAGAAATGTTTCCTACAAGAGTGAAAAGGTAATAACAAAACTGTATTGTGCATACGTTAGACCACATTTGGAGTATTGTGTACAAGCCTGGTCTCCAACATATGAGAAAGATTGCTGGTTGTTAGAAAGAGTTAAAAAAGGGCAACACAAATGGTTAATTGTCTTGGTAGTTTACCTTATGAAGATAGATTAAAGAAATTGGGTATGTTTTCACTTAGATATAGAAGGCTAAGAGGAGATCTAATTGAAGTCTTCAAATTTGTAAATAGTCAGCATTCTGGATATTTAAAGGGTATGTTTGAGTTCAATAGGGAAAATCGAGGTAGAGGTCATCAGCATAAACTCATTATGAAACAAAGTAGGACTAGGCTACGACAGTCATTTTTCAGTAGAAGGGTTGTAGGACATTGGAATATGCTACCAGGGGATGTCGCTGATGCAGTAACACTTGCTTCCTTCAAAATTATATTAGATAAATACTTTACAGAGAAGGGATTAGTTCATAAATACTCGTGGGATTAGCCTTCTTTTATGCAGGTAGAGTAAGGTGATTTGAAGGGGCGAGACTGGTGGAGGGGGGGTGGGGGTGGGTGGGGGTGGGTGTGGGTGTGGGTGGGGTGGGGTGCAACCTCGGATGGGCCCAAGAGGCTCTTTGTTGCACTTTTCTTTTATGTCTTTATGTCTTATCTAAAGTTTGGCTCCCGCAGCAGCATCAGCGATCTAAATTTTTATGTCAACTGATTTCACAATCTAAAATTGGAGTAGCCAGCTGCAACACAATCTAAAAATATATTTAATACTGTGGTCGCTGCCTTGCAGAATCAATATTTAGATCATCATTTCCAGTGGAATAATGGCAATTGCTGAGTCTATTCTCATTTATTATTCCAATATATGGATAGCACATGTTCTCAAACACTTTAATCTCCTAAAATATAGCTCACCTAGTATGTGTATGTTGCTCTAAAGGCCTAACATACGCCTCAAAGTTTGGTACTGCATGTATGCACAAATATAGGCATAACAAATTACAAATTGATATATCTATTTTTATCACCTCCCTATGGCTGCAGTTTGCCAAACTCAAACTGAAATGTAATGCAAAACTGATAAATGACTTCCAAATAATGATAACAGTTTGGTTGAAATAGAACCATGGATAAGTTGCTCTCTCATCCATAATAAAACTAAAGCAAAGGTATTGTATACTTGGGGGTGGGCATTGTCAAGAGCTTGCCCCAACCCAAACCGGTGTTTATTTACAAGTCGCTACCTTCTTTACGCAATATTTATGTATAATAAGCACATCAAACGATAGAGAATTTCCAAATTAGTACATTTCAGTTGTAAAAAAACAGTTTCATTCACAACAATTACATACAATGTAAATATGTATAATATCTCACCACTTCACGTCGCTGCCGCAAGTATCTAGGGCCTTGGCCGCCGCTGCTGACGACTTCTATGCTGCGCCATCAGTTGGGCCAACTCACGGTAAATAGAATACTAGGTAGCGCCGAGTGCCGGCCTTCAACACAGACCCTATGGTGATCACTTTTTCCAGCTGTTTTGTTTAGGCTAAAAAGGTATTTAGACTATGGATATTTGAGTTAATTTATATTAACGTTCATATGTGAGACTTATATACAAAAAAGAAAGCAATTATAATTTAACTGTCTAATTATAAAAAGAAAAATGCAGGGTAGGGCATCTTCCAAATGACAGCGTTGTAGAAAATCCGAAGGTTTGAACTCAACTTTGAATGCATATCTGAAATTACAAGAAACTGACGACTGAAAAACACCTATTAATCTCTGAAATTGAATTTGGGAAATATTCACTATCAGTTCTCCAATGTACAACACACCACAACAGCACACTCTCTTTGAACTGCAACCCATGTGATTTCAAAAACTAGAAATAGTCGGGTCGAGATAACTTTACATCTTGATCAAAATTTTAAGAGCTTTTAAATGATACAAAAGTTTATCCATAAATTTTGGCGCAACATAGTTAAATTTGCTCGAAAGCCTTAGGCTCTCGTTTGCGAATACTGGGCTGCATCTCTGAGTTTTGAAGAACCATAAATAGTCGGGTCGTGTAAATGAAAGTATTAAGTAGGTAATTCAAATAGTTTTATTTTGAGACACAAAAATCTTGGAAACTTTTGTTGCGCGCTTCAAAATTTGACTTTTAGGCTGTCATATTTCAAAGTTTACTGTATTGGCAAGCAGTGACGTGTTTCTTGAGTACTGCGCACACCGGAACCGTGAAAGTTGACCAATCAGCGACGGGAATTGTCGTTGCTGAATAAGCTGATTGACGCTGATAACAGTGCACACGTTTGCAAAACATCGCCAGTGATCATCACTTCCCGAGTCCTCGCGCTGTGTGTTGAGTGTGCGGGTACGTAATTGTGATACAAATGTGCGTTTACGATACATTGTCAAATTTTAACAATGCTACAATGAGCTCATCATTTAACGGGCTTTTAAATGAAGCGAAATTCAGTCAAATAATTTCGAAGCATCAAGCTTATTTGCCTCCCAAAGCCAATGGTGTCATGTGCAAATATATTGACTTCCTTGCATATCCAGTTCAAGTTTGAAAACAACAGTGAGATAAAATTTGCAACCAGTATGATAAAAGCAGCAGTTACTCAAATGTTTGATGTACTTTCTCAGCATATCAAACTGGCAGTGATAAAGAAACATCCAAGCATCATGATGATCATATTGATAGTTAACGACTGTAGCCTCGGACACATCAAAACATCAGATGTTTCATGCTATTGAAATGTAGATACCAATGCACTAAAGTGCCAATACTTTATCAGTGTCTTAGTGCATCAGTATTATGTGCACACACTGATAGCATGAAAATAAATGAGATTTGGACATCTTCACCCTATGTCAAAACACTGGTGGCGTATTGGGGTTTTAGGGCGCCACAACTCTTATGCGTCATAGTGTCAACTCTTATGCATCATAGTGTCAACTCTTATGCGTTCATAGTGACTTCATGATGTTAGTAGTGTTTCAGTGTTTAAAGGGAATGTTCACCTTTCTGAAAGTTGTCAAATATACATTGGTTGTAGTAGAAAATATGAAGTAAGTGCTGCTGAAAACCATTGTGATATTTTTCACTCGCAAAGTCACTTAACGTTTACAAATAAAGTTTTTAGATTTGGGCAAATGACATCATTATATACCGCTGCTGATTGGCTGACAAAGTGGGATTGGCTGAAGAAGTGTCTGTTAGCCAATCAGCGGCTGCACCAGCCTGGATTCATTTTGCAAATGGTAAATTAAATTGCTTAAAAACTGTTAAGTTTTGGGGAAAATGACCTGAGTAATTTAGACATTTCAATAACAGCTCCAGATAATGGCTATCTCAATTTAAAACTAATACAAAGGTGAAACATTCCCTTTAAGTGTGTCAGCATCTTCTGCACCACATAGTAGAAGTCTGGCATTTTAAACATCCAACAATTGGACAGTGACAGCCGACAGGGGACAGAAGACAGTGATAGTTGGCAAGACATGTTTTTTATTCAAAATGTTGCATTTCAGACTTTAATGATTTGCACACTATTGTGATGCACTAATTGAATTATTTGTGCTAGCACTGAACATGTTCAAGTTCAGTCAGTCCTTCCATTGTATGCCTGTGTTGTATACAGACGGTACTGCTGAGTCCTAATATTTGCATGCTTGACACAATATTTCTGATTTGTATGCATTGTTTTCGCAGATCTGGTGCATGTCCGAGACCAACACCGACCCGACGCCGGTGGAGGTGAAGACGCGCATCCGGCTGCTGCTGATGGGCGCGTCACCGGCAGTGGCAGCCGGCTCAAGAAGCCAGCCATCGGCCTCCGGCGCCTCTATCGCCATGGAGGAGAAGAATCCTGTGTACCTGAGCACCAGCGTCCTGAAGGACCTCAGGGACGAGGGGGCGGTTACGGATGATCCGGACGACGACTTGCAGTCCAGCCAGCTCCTGCAAGATGCGCAGACCCACCAAGGACCGCCATCTGGTCACCCCGTGGCGGCCAGTCTGGAGTTCGGCCGGGAAGCTCTGGCGTACGTTGCTGGCTTCCTGGCGTACAAGTGTCGCTCCGTGGACAGCAGCCTTGGCACTGTGTCCGGCCAGTGTGCTCCCGGTCAAGCTAGTCCAAGAGCTCTGGGTGGATCGAGCGGCTGAACCGAGGAGCCTGGCTGTGCCGTCACTGCAGTGGCTAGAGCAGGTGGAGGCGTTTGAGTACTCCCGCATCGACCCTCGGGTGGTGCGAAAGTACGCCGTCACACGGACGCACATCCGCCTGAAATGGCTGCAAGGCAGCCTGAGGGAGTGCCGGGTGAATGAGCGCAACGCCAAGCGCATGCGCATGTATGCCCGGTCAGCAGTGTGAGGCACCCACCTGCCAAACTGCCTCGCCACCCTGCCGAGGACATGTTCGTTCGCTGGCCGAGGACATGTTCGTTCGCTGGCCGAGGACATGTTCGTTCGCTGGCCGAGGACCTGTTCGAGCTGCTGGCCTGCTACTTCCGGGTGAACTTCACGCCGCCGCCGGACAGCTCGCACGGCGTCACGCGACAGATGCGACATCCGGAGGTGCAGCCGCGCGCGCTACAGCTGGTGGCGGCTGTGCCGGCGCAGGCCGATCAGTGGACGCGCCCCCTGCTGGCCGAGTGTCTGCACCACGCGGCGCAGCGAGGCGGCGACCGACTGATGGCCGGCGCGGCGCCGCTGCTGGTGGTGCTCTGCGCCGGCGGCCGGGAGCTGGTGCTGGGTGAGGCGGTGCCGGCCCTACTTGGCCAGCTGGAGGCCGGCGCGGAGACTCGGCCGCCGAGCGGCTGGAGACGCTGAGCGCGCATGGCCGGCTGCTGGCGGACGGCGGCGCGGACGAGTCGCCGGCTGTGGAGCCGCTGCGGCCGCGGCTGGCTGCCGTGCTGCTGGCCGAGGTGGCCGGCGGAGACCGGCCTCTGCAAACGGCCGCGCTCTCCGTGCTCAGCTCCTGCCCCTGGCTGGTGGGCGAGGCGGAGGCGGACCACTGGCGGAGCACCTGGCCGGTCTGGACACGACTGAGGACGCCGCGGTCCGGGCGGCGGCGCTCACCTGTATCGGGGCCGCCACCGACCAGCACACCAATGCCGTGGTGACGGCTCTGGTGCAGCCGCTGCTGACCCAGCTCAACAGAGGTGCGGTGTCGCCGGAGAACTAGGCTGAGCGGCAGCTGGCGGCGGTGGCGGCCGGCGTGACCGGGCTGGAGGCGGCGCGCGCCACCCTGCCACTGGTGCGGCAGGTGCGCGTCAGCCGCGAGGAGGCCACCGCCACCGAGCGCGTGCTGGCCACGGTGACTGACATCGTGGAGCGGACGTCTTCTTTCTTAACGGAGACGGCGATCACGTGCTGAGCACGCTGGCTGAGCGGTGGCACGGCGTGCCGCTCTCCCACGCGGCGCCGTGGCAGCACACGCAGCTGACGGCGCTGCTGGCCGCCGCCCGGCCCAGCGTGACTGTGCCGCAGCAAGACATCGTCACCGTGATGCTCGCCAAGCTGGCGCTGAAGAAGCGGCGCCCGCTGACGGTGGCGCGCGCTGCCAAGGCGCTGGCCGTTGTGTTCAATAAGCAGCCCGATGTCAAGACCGACCATCTGCTCAAGAGGCTCACCAAGCCAATGCCAAAATACAAGATAATACCAAGATGGTCCACCGTGCGGCGGCCAGAGCCGCGCGAGCGCGCGCCACCGCAAGCTCGCCCCAATGCTGGTGCCGTGCTTATGGGATCGCGCGTTCCGCCATCGGTGTCCGGCCGTCACCAGGCCGCGGCGGCGGCGGCCCGGTGCAGCACATGCGGAGCGACAGCGTGATGATGGCCCTGGCAGCCACCGCCACTAGCATTGTGTCGTCTACAAGACAAACAGTCTATCGCCAATAACCCGAGCATTTGAGGTGCCCAAAAAATCCAAAGCGTAGTATGCGACATGTAGTTTGTCTTTGCGCAATAATAGATTGTGTGCTGCAGATAGTGGTGAGGTATGCTGTCTGAAAAAGATTGACATCCGGTGATTTATCAAACTTGAATTTTACTTGTCGTGAGCGCATTGCTGGAGACGAGATGTTTGAGCTTGTATTTGTGCTGGCACGCATCATGTGCTTGTATTGTTATGTAGCAATCGACTCGATGTTTCCACGTGTATTTATGCTTCGTAAAAGCTGCTGATGTATTTGTCACTCACGGTTCCAACGTCTGAATAGCGGCGACTTATCACCGATATCGGTCATTCGTTTCGTTTCGTTTGGTTGATATTCGTTTGCGTCATTTGTGTGGGTATGCGCATATGCGTATGTTTTATTAGGATATAAGTGATTATTAGGATAGGTGGCAAATTAAATAGGTGACAAATAGTTGAAATAGGCGATGATGCGGCATGTAAATGCTTGATATGTAGTAGGCATGTTACTGTTACCATATGCCAGTATAAGATAGTATGTTCTGATTATGTTCCTACTTCCTATGCTGGTTATTTATTGTCCCTTTTCTGTACTGGCGTGCGTATCTTTGGCAAAACAAAATATGATGTCGATGACCTCTCGCCGACGCATGATGGAAATATACGGCAACGGCGAAATTATCTGGATTCTTTGCACCATTCCCAGACGGTAGAAACTTCTGCAGGAAAAGCAGGACCTTTCTAACCGGGAAGTGACACGCTAGCTGGTTGCATCAGCGAAGGCCAAACTAAAGTATGTGCTTGGAGAGAAATGAGAATATTGCAAAAGGTGTAATCTAATTATGAAGACTGTTCGGAGACTGCGGGTGGAATAGAACTTTCGTCGCAGTAATACGGGCCCATTCAGATGTCCAACTTAAACAAAATGGTAGGTACAGTGGCTGGACATTCCACTGTGGCATTCCTGCTTTGATATGTATTGCAACGAAAGTATCAAAACAATTTCGTAAAAGGTAAAAGGGACTAAATATGAATAGAGACTACAGACTCGAAAGCAAGGACGGTTTCATATAATCCGTGCGTGCATACTCATGAGCATGACTCATGAGTATGACATGACTCATGAGTATGACGTGACTCATGAGTATGACATGACTCATGAGTATGACATGACTCATGAGTATGACATGACTCATGAGTATGACATGACTCATGAGTATGACATGACTCATGAGTATGACATGACTCATGAGTATGACATGACTCATGAGATAAATAAATACTATATAATAAATAGTATTTATTTTGGTAAGAAGTTATTTGCACTTGTTGACTTTTTTCACAGAAAGAAATGCTAGCACAAGCCAAAAAAAATAATTTAACAACATAGTTTGAATAATGCTTCTTTAGCTATTATAATCAACAATAGTACTCAGGTCGTTAAATACCGCCACTCGGTGGCCTGGGTGTCCACTAAATTTGCAGCTCTACTGCGGCGGCGCGCTCAATCCGATAAATAGTTTAACCGTACAACAGCTGATTGGAATTTGCGCGTGACGTCAGAGGTTGGCGCCCCGTGGGCCAACTGCAGGGAGGAGATACAAAAATCCAAACGTTTTTTGGCCAGGGGGGTCCGCTCCGCCTATTTAACATGGGGGAAAAGGGCGACAAATATTAGCAACGTCCGCAGCTTGGTCTTGTTCACGCATCTGCTCATGAGCCAGGTTTTGCTGCCAACAGCTTTTTGGACAATCAGCGTCTGACACTCTCCACGCTCATTGCTCGAAGGCTGATGACGAGGATGAGGGTCAGAATAGCCGAACATCATTTGCTTACGTAACGTTAATTGAATGGCGCCGTGCGGAGGGCATGGGTGTCTAGGAGCTTTTCGAGGATTTTTCCTAGTTTGAGAAAACGTTGAGAGTTGTAATATATGTGAAAGGTCAATTAATTCTGATGCGATGTAATGCGACGTATTTACTATTTGGAGACCGCACGGGGCGGGAGAGCTCCTGCCACGTACAGCGCCCTGGCGCGTGCGTTGCCAGGCAACTAGAGTTGCAGAATTCTGGTCCCAGCGTCCCAGCGCTGGGACCAGACCTGGTCACGGCCGTGACTGAAGCTGTGACTGGCAAGGCCAGCGCTATAGGTTAGCATTGCAGCGCCAACACTAAAGCTGTGATTTGCCAGCTCATGCCGTGGCCGTGACTGGGCTGTGACCAAAGATCTCGGATTTTCTGCACTGGTCTCCACAGGCAAAAACACATTGCGTCTCGCCGCGGCACCCACTAGCGGATCCAGAGGGGGAGAGGGGTATGGCGGCCATGCCCCTCCCCCCGACAAACTTCTAGACAAACCTGAAATCGGCGAAAAAATTGACACATTTCCTGATATAGAACAAAATCCAAGCAACTTTTACTAAGGAAGTTTGTTTTAAATCAGCTATCAATGCATAAGCAAGCGAAATCCGATGAGTTTTCAGAATTGTGTGAGACTTTTTGGAATCCCCCCTAAAAAAACGTCCCCCCCCCCACCACTACCGTTCTGGATCCGCCAATGGCGGCGCCTGGTGGGCCGGCGTCAGCTGGAGACGCGGTGAGCGGGCGGGATGGTGTGGTGCGGAGACGCGGGCGGGAAGTGTAATTTTAAACAGTTACTTTGAATTGCTTGAATGCATTTGACAATCGACTTATCTAATCAGATTTTCATGAAACTCGTCAAAAAAGATGAGAATATCTATTTTGTGGGTATGCTTTGGCCTTTGCCAAGAACTGTCAGACGTTATCATCGCAAATTGTCAACTGTTATATCAGCAGCTTTGCTGTATTTATCAGGTAAGCCTAGTGCAATTTTTCCTTATCCATAATATGGGCGGCATGATTTAAATTCAGACTATTTGAGTGTTATCACTGTTTGAGTATTGTATGTGGTGGCTGTCCGGTCTGCCATCGTGAGCCAAAGGACGGTTAACTTTGCCGGCCCAAAATGTAAATAGTTTGAGTCCGATGACAATTTTCTCAACGGCATAAGATACATCGTTGAATTTGTGACAGATTGTTATCTTAATTGTGACAATAGGTTGGCAAATGAAGAAATCAGGCGACACACACCGGAGGAACGTGCGCGTTGGCGTTTTACGTACGACGGTCCGGCCGGAATCGCCGGTCAGTGAAATTTGCCGGCCCATAACTAAAACAAAAATTGGGTTGCATTGCGATTTTCCCAAAGTCATCCAATACATCGCTTAATTTGTGGTATATAGACATCTTAAGTGTAACAATCGGCCGGTAAACGAAGGAACCAAGCGGGGAAAAAACGGGGGGAGTACGCGGCCGGCCGGAATCACCTGGCAGCAAACTGTTCCGGCCCATAACTTAAGAAGTTTGGATCGGATTGCAATTTTCGCAACGGCATCCAATACAACTATTAATTTGTAGTAGATAGACATCTTAAGTTTAAAAATCAGCCGACAAACAAAGGAACCAAGCGACAAAAAAGCGGGAGGGGTCTACGCGTTAACCCTACGTAGGCGACCGGCCGGCCGGCCGCGAGACCCTCATCCGCGTCACAGCAGCTGCGGGGTCGTTGCAACTAAATTACGAGTTGTCGCCACTTTTCGGCCGGAGCGGTCTACCTGGTTTACATAGCCTTGGTTCTGGCAAGGTTAATGTAGCAAAATGACTTCATTGGTTTTCGGTTTTCTGCTCGTCGGTCTGCGCTTGTCGGGTGCCAATATCGTTGTGTTTGTGTGTAGTGGTATGTTTAGACCACTTCTGCGTCTCTTATTAGTTACTGTGTGGTATGATGCACACTTTTTATCTTTTGGTAAGGCAGTGAATTAGATGACTGTTTTTTAATTATGATAAATTTAGTCCGAATGTTTTTGAATGGATGGATTTCCGAGGTCAGGATCCACGCTGAGCATAGCTTGTTGCGCAGGTCCTGACCCCACCACCCGATCGCGCAATTCCTGGCGTCCGGCAGAATTTAGAGACGAAAGTTTTACGTGCCCGACATACCTGGACACGGTCCGCCCCGCTCACTGACGTCACCTGACCTTGAGTGCGACCGCTGCCACCGGCCGCAGGTCATCCCAGACAGGAGCAAATAGCGAGCGCCGAAGCGACTCGAACCCGGGCTGCCAGTACCGGGAATCAGAATCAGAAGTCCAGCACTCTCCCACTGAGCTACAGGGGCGGACTTGTTGACATAGATTGCAGTGCTTTAACGCTAGTTTGGACGATTTTTACGTCGATGACGCGCGTGTGACAATCCACTACTTCAACAATCGTCGCGGATTCTATGACCGTGTTGGACCGTGCGTCGCGGTAGGTTCAAGGCCATATATAAGAGGTAGAGTCATCCGGCGATTCTAGGTGATCATGACGTCAGACCGTGACGTCATGTGTATGCACCGGCCTCTTCCGCTATTGCAGTTAATGCTATTTTGGGAGAAATAAATACGTCTAGCTCGAAAAGTAAAAAGGTTACGAAAAAGAGAAAGACGGTGTTGGAAAGCTCAAAGCAAGGCAAATCGACATCTTTTGAATGATTTTAGGCTCATGTTAATATTGAGGTCACTAGAGGTCATCAAAGGTCATGGCCTTGTTCATGGTCCCCTTGCGGTTCGGCGGTCACCAGCTGAGGCTCTAAGCCCCGCCCCTTCAACTAATTTAATTCATCTTCTTATTCTAACTTAACTAGGTTAACTAATTCATCTTCTTTTTAATTACAATAACATGAGCAAAGGCTACTTTTTCCATCTGATTTTATCTGCACAATGCTCATCACAGCCATCCATCATATATGCCGCGCCCCTTCGATTAACTTTTGATATGACCTAAACCGCATGCAATTGGTATAAATCGACAAGTTCTGACGAGGCGAACACGATGACATCAAAATCATTGCTGTATCTACATTTGTCAAAAAGTGTTTTAACCGACCGCAGACGACATGCGCCAGAATTGACTACTGGGGTGACGTCATAAGTATAAGTGGACACGTTACGGAGATAGGGATGACACCCCCCTGTAGGTTGGTTGGGATATTTGTTTGTTGAGGGCGCACGTGTTTCGTGTTGATTGTTTGTGTTTACTCCGTATAGTTTAGATGCTTCAATGTCTTGACAATTCAATAGATACCCTGGAATACCAGTTGATTAGCCCAAATAATGGTGTATATATACAGATGCCTAAGTTCGAATTCCCCGCGTGGGCTGCTGGGTTCATAACATACAATTACAATTAGGAATGTCAATCACTTAACTGGAGCCGAGGCTGTAACTATGAAATGATGAGGAAAACATGTTTTGAGCTGCCATGATTTGAGTTGAAAGCACCTTTGAAGGGTTTTATTCTCAAATTATGCCCCACTTGGGTAAAAAATATGAATGTTTGAAGCAACTAGGTAGGTACCTATTATTGGTTGAGGTTTTTGTAGTATCCTTAATTTCTTGGTAATCTTTGACTAAGGTGCCTGTCAGTGCACTATGTTTGTAGTAATCAAGGTTCAAGCTCAAGGTTACTATCACTTGTTGGTCTGGAGTCATAGGGAAGCTTTATGACGTCACCAGATTCTGGCTACAAGCAAATCTTAGGCAGACAAATAATTTTGTGAGCCGGTGATTGACGTGCAAGGTCACATCATGGTGGCGGCCGCTGTGCGGCCGACCTTCAGTCTCAAATACAAGTCCTGCGCTCTGCCAGGAGCGGAGGTTTAGTGAGAGCGTGATAGGGTTTAGTGGAGAATCTGGTGATGTCATGAAGCTTCCCTATGAATCCAGACCAACAACGATGATAGTTACCTTGACCCTTGATTACTATAAACACGGTGCACTGACAGGTACCTTAGTCAAAGATTACCAATATCTTGGCAGCCCAATGGTGGCAATGGGTCTTATGATTGATTTAGCTTGATTATAACCTAAGCAAAACTGACCCCACCTTGATCTTGGTGTAGCCAGCAGTATGTTTGTGACTCCCTGGAACCTTTGGTGCTGCAAATTGCAAACTCCCTATACAACTTCCCCCTTTGGGCTCACTTTCCTTAGCAAGCCAATGTTTGTGTCTCCTTCGTGCCATAGTTCCTTATTACACAACTTTCCTCTTTGGGGCTCACCCATCAGTAGCCAGCCAGTTTGTTCATGTCTCCCCGGTGTCATAGTTGCCTACACAACCTGTTTTTAGGCTTCAGATCTTCAGCATGCAGCCTAAAACAGAATGACTTAATCTGAAATATTTGTTTTATCCTTGCCTAAATTCTTTACTTTGTTTCTGCCTTCAGTATATTTTTTTTTCCAAGTTTAAATACTGTCCCTAATGATTTCATCAAACTGGCAACCCCTACCTGTCTCACTACCTTAATCTTGATCTATGGAAGTCTGGGACACCCACTAATAGTTTGCCTTAAGCAGGAGAGGGTTTACAGACCAAATGAGAGCATGCTGAAAGTGGTTTCTTGAAATGGGCTTCAAGACTGCTATCTCAGCTCAATTCTCCATTATGAAGGTGGGGCATTTCCTTTAAGTAATGCACCTCACCAGTTAAAATAAATCCATCATAATCTAACCTGACCTTACTATAAGTAGTTGATTTTGATTTTGGTTAAGTAAGTTGATTTTGATTTCCATAAATGCTGGGTCTGAGTTCTTGTAACTTCTGGAAAGCTGGGGTTTGAGATTTGTTTACATTAGACTGTCATCAGGGCGTATTTTAAGGGATTTTGACTGGGGTGGCAACTTGACAATCAGGGGCGCCATCGCTCAAGGGGGGCGCCATCGCCAAAACGCTAAAGGCGGATCCAGCCTCTCTCTGTGGGGGATCTTTTTGTGGCAAAAAGGTACTCCCATTTTTTCCCTCCACGGATTTGGGCCGGTCACCTTATTTTGGTATTCAAGCTTCAGAAATTCACTTTAAAAAAATGGATTTTCCAGATTTGTTTTTGTGTGTGTGTGTGTGTGTGTGTGTGTGTGTGGGGGTCAAAAACACAAAATTTCCAAATCCGAGATAGCCATTTTGAAGAATGTCATTTCCTTTCTTTTTACGTTTTTTTTTTTATTTGCAATTTGCTTCAAAACTATTTTCTACGATTTTTCTAACATTTATCGTTTTTCCACCCAAAATGCCATGACATGACGTCATTAAAACGTCATTATTCCCAAAATACTACATCGATTTCATTGGATATTGGTGTGAAGACGCAGAATTGATGCAGCATAAGGTACTGAACATTTGACGTTGATATCTATCATAATGTTCAAGTTATTGAGAAATCCGGGAGGGGGGTCAGATTCTGCCCCCCCCCCCCCCAGCGGTGCGCGGGGTAAGTGTCACCGGGGCTGCTTGAATTGCATCAGGTGCGCTGTTTTGTTTATCATTGAAAGAAAGGGATACCTACATACAAACTTCAAATTCAATCACTTGAGAAAAACAATCCGTTTTCATCATGAAGTTTTCTCCTAAGATCATTGTTTTTCACGTTCAGTGCAGGAAACGCGCAACCAGACCTTCAGAAGAGGGGGGAGGGGGCAAGCCAGGCATGGTGGGCCCCTGGGAAAGAGGTCTCCCCCCCCCAAAAAAATATAAAACCCCTGGATATGAAAAACTACGAATTTCGGCCACTTCATTTTGAGGCCCCTTTACAAAAAAAAATGTCCTTTGATTAGCTGGATTGGACCAGGACCCTCAGTATGAGGGTGGCATTGTTTTGTGTTTTTTTTGGGGGGGGGGGGCAGTTGTTTCTGGGGACGCCTATTGTCCGGTTTAGATAGCATCTGGTTTGCTCCATGGGGGGGGGGGGGGCAGCATTTGCTAATGGGCAATGGACATTTTTCCAATTTAGAGGGCGCCTGTTTTACCCCGTGGGTGGCGGCATTTGCTTATTGTCCTGCAGGGCGCTTGTTCTGCTCCATTTTTTGCAGGGGAGGGAGCGCCTCTCCTGGGGAGGGCGCCCCTCTCCTTCCGCACCCTGCAGAAGGAGAGGCGCCCCCCCCCCCGTCACTAGCCGGAGGGGCGCCGTCACTGGTCACGGGCGGAGAGGGGCGGTCACTAGTCGGAGGGGTGCCGTCACTCGCCGGAGGGGCGCCGTCACTGACCGGAGGGGCGCCGTCACTGGCCGGAGGGGCACCGTCACGGTCCGGAGAGGGACAGTCACTAGTCGGAGGGGCTCCGTCACTGGCCGGAGGGGCTCCGTCACTGGCCGGAGGGGCTCCTTTACTGGCCAGAGGGGCGCCGTCACTGGTCGGAGGGGCGCCGTCACTAGCCGGAGGGGCGCCGTCACTGGCCGGAGGGGCGCCGTCACTGGTCGGAGGGGCGCCGTCACTAGCCGGAAGGGCGCCGTCACTGGCCGGAGGGGCGCCGTCACTGACCGGAGGGGGCGCCGTCATTAGCCGGAGGGGCGTCGTCATTAGCCGGAGGGGCGCCGTCACTAACCGGAGGAGCGCCGTCACTAGCCGGAGGGGCGCCGTCACGGGCCGAAGGGGCGCCGTCACTGATCGGAGGGACGTCAGCTTTGCATGGGCGCCTCGGGTCCAAAGGACCAGGTCATGCCCTGAATGACCGTATGCTCGGTACGCCACTGGTGCCTGTCCTGTTGGTGGTGCTAATTGCAAAACAAAAATGGTCTGGGGGGGGGGGGGGCGCCTTCGGCGCCCGTTTAAAAAAAACGGTACCGACATTCCGTACTGTCCGTATAGGTGGTTGCGCCCCTGCTGAAATGGACGGTATTTTAATTTTGATTGGCGTTCTTTGATGCAAAGGGGCGGCCTCATCTGCCGGGGGCTACTTTATCGCCGAGAGGGGTGTTTCAGCATCTTTTTAACTGGGGTGGCAAAGTGCCGTCACTGGGGTGGCATTCTTCATGACTGGGGTGGCAATTGCCACCCCAGTTACTATGTTAAAATACGCCCTGACTGTTATGCACTTCTAAATGGTTGTCCCAAACTTGTAGGTAGAAGACATTGAATGTGTATTCTGTCTTGAAGGTTGGTTGGAGCAGATGAAATCTGGTAGCTTAGATCAGATGTACAAACTCCTACCATATACCAATGAATTGCAGATATAATTAATGTATATTTTCTTTGTTGCAGAATCAAGATGCCATCTTGTTGTTCTGTTGCGACGTGCAAGTCGTGGGTTGGAGGTCAGGAAAACAAAAAAGCTCCAAACATATCATTTTTTCGATTTCCAAAAGATCCAAATATTCAAGCCATCTGGGTCCATAGATGCTACAGGCGGGATGGGGTCAAGGCTGACTCTGGGTCCATCTGTTCGGAGCATTTCACGGAGTCGGATTATGACCCGTCATACCTGATCAAGCGGACTCTAATGCCCAACGTGAAGCCCAAACTGAAGCCTGGTGCAGTCCCTTCTGTAAATCTACCCTCGTCTCTGTCAAGGTAAGATACTTTTGGTAATGGATGATGATATGCCACTCTGACTCAACATCTGAACTGCAGGAAATATTGTATCAGAATTTCTTGGTTGAAATAGTGATTAGGTACCTTATCAGACTGTACTGGTACAAGGTCAGGTTACTGACACCTGAGTTTGCAACACAACATAAACTTTCCCATCTGGTACAAACCAACTTGATAGAGGGAAGCTTACTTTGTTGTCACATGCTTGTTGTTTTATTTTTTGAGACATTCATAAAGGCGGCATTTATTTAGCGCAAAGTTTGTACTGGTTGGCAGGGCTGCGGAGTCGACATAATTTTAGCAACTCCGACTCCGGCCTGAAAAAATCGACTCCGACTCCAACTCCGACTCCGGCCTATATCCGTTCTCCAACCGCATGCTAGAAAGCAATATCTGCAATGCCATGTCTTACAGCTTGCCAGTCAGTGCGCCGCTCTCCATCGCCTCGCCTCCGGCAACCAAGTCTACCAGTCAAGGGTGTGGATTTCCCAAAAAAATAATTGGGGGGGGGGGGGGGGGGGGGGGGCTCAAGGGCAGATGTAAGGGGGCACCGTGCCATTCCTCTAAACGACTCAAATCGACAAAAAAAAATGGCATCTTTTCTTATTTTTAAGGAAACTTAAACAACGTTTACAAAGTCAATGTTGTTTTAAACATAGTTAAATACTCAAGCGAGCTAGATCCTTTGTGGTCGTGCCACAGCCACTGGCCACCGTATTTGGCTGAGCACTTAAAACTCACAGGACGTAATCAAGCCATAGATACCTACGACCCTGCTATCTCGGATTTTGTTTGTATGTCGGTGACCTAAGGTCAGGTCAGTTTCGTGACCTTCCCATTATAAGTCAACGAGAAAATATAAAAATGTTTTTGTATCAGAGGATACGAATTAGATCAGAATAATTATGTTAAGATTATGTCAATATAGCTCATTTTTGATAACCCAAGTACATCTATTGCTCAGTGACCCCTACAAGATCGAGTGAGGTCATCTGAGGTGACCAGCGCTTCTTTGCCAATAACTATTGATAGCATAAAATGAGCAGCACGAGCAGTGAGAGCTGGCGTACCAGGCAGCCATGGACCAGCCGCCACTGCCTGCAGCGGTCGTCGATGGCGACGGCCCACTGCCTGGCGGAGCAGCAGCAGCTGCCGCTGCCGTGCCCGCAACAGCTGACCTCGGAGTTCAGCGGGAGGCCCTGGCGTTTGTCGGGGGTTACGTGGCCTCCAAGTGTCGGCACATCTGCGGCGACCTCGGCCAGCCCACCTGGTCAGCGTCGGACTGCATCCGTACCGAGCCGCTGGTTGCAGACCATCAGCCGGGGCAGCCTATACGTCCCGAGCGCCTGGTGGATGGAGGTGGTAGAGGATTTCGAGAGAAGGTTCTGCGTGGTGATGAGGCCGACCGCTGACCAGGCGCCAGACATTTTAAAACGCCTGATAGCCTGCGTTCGGACCAAGGCACCGGAGCTGGACGAGCGCATCGCCAGAAAGCTCGCCAGCACGCGGCTACACCTCCGCTGCCGGATGGGGAATTCCGGCAGAGGAGCGTTCCCGAACCTCATGACGTCACAAGCCCTCGGGGTCACCACCGCGACCGCCGGCCGGCCTCCCCTCGGCACGCCGGAGCAGCCCCGCCTCCCCCTCTGCCTCGGGCGAGGCTCACCCGCGCGGCCACACCCTCCGTGGGAAGCGGTCAAGGCCGCGAGGACGCAGGGGCAGAGTCAGGTGGCGGCAGCCGGGGAGTGAGTCGACCGACCAGCTGATCATTGGGCAACTCAATGTCCAGTCTCTCAATCCCAAGCTACCGGACATACGACACGATCTGCACACCGTGTACGATTTTGACATTTTCGTCATCAGTGAGACTTGGCTCGAGCCCAGAATAACTGACCGTCTGCTGACAGTGCAAGGGTACAGACTGCTCCGTCGGGACCGGCCTGCTGAGTCACGACTCGCCAGTGGACACGGCGCTGTAGCGGTGCTGGTTCGTGACCGTCTCAACTGTGAAGTGCTGCCCACGCCGATCATCGGGACTGAAAACTCTAATCTAGAGATTATGTGGGTTCTAGTACGTGCAGGCAGGCACCCACCTCTGCTCGTAGCATCGGTCTACCGTGTTCCTGCAAATACTGTAAGCCAGCTCGCCGTCGATCTCGATGACTTCGAATGTCAGTTACAGCACATGCTAGTTAACTTTCCGCGCGCAACAGTCGTTATTGCAGGAGATTTCAACCATTGTTTGTTGAAAAGCAGTGACGGCGCTAGAGGTAACACCCTCCTGTCCCTGTTTACCTCATATCGATTGAATGTCGTCAATACTGTGTATCCGACGTATAGGCCATCTGGCACCCTCTTGGACGTTGTTGCTGTTAACCGACCCGAGTTGATATGTCGTGCTGGTGTCACACGATGCCACTATGGCAGCCCGCACGATATCACACGTGTAGCCATGCGGCACAGTAGCAAGGCTGTGCCCACGGGCGGTGCCTGCCTCATGCGGCGGTCCCTCAGTAACGTCGACCCGAACTCCTTTAGCCAGACTCTGCGCCATTTGGACTGGTTACCGGTCTGGTTTTCAAATGGGCCCGAGCTCAAGTGGAGAGAATTTCAGCGCATATTCCTCGCAGCGTTGGACCGAGCTGCACCAGTTCAGCGCACCCGCCAGCGCACGTACACAGCACCGTCTCTGTCAGCTGACACGCGGCAGCTGCTGCAATGCCGCCGCGCCGCGCTCGCCCAGCGGGACCGCGCTACCTACCGTGACGTCAACAGGCAGTGCCGCGCAGCTACACGGAGAGACTCGCGAGTCTACTACCAGCGCGAGATAGCCAAGGAAGGCCGTGCCAGCATGTGGCGAGCTCTGAAGCCGGTCATCGGGAAGACAACGGAAACAACTCAGCCGCCCAACATCACCCCGGATGCGCTCAACAATTACTACGTTAACATCGGACCTACGACATCAAGCAGCGTCCCTCCAACTACAAGATCCGTGAACACAAGATTGCCTCGTGTGACCACCAGCTCGTTCAAGGTTCGACCTGTTGATTTAGATACGCTGCTCGCCACACTACTGTCCATGAAATCATCCACTTCAGTAGGCAACGATGGAATAAGCATAGTTATGCTCCAGAAGTACTTTTTCGGATTCGATGACGTGTTACTCGATGTTGTAAATTCCAGCCTCCATAGTGGACTTGTCCCCGTGTCCTGGAAACAAGCGCTAGTCATACCCATTCCGAAGGGTAAAACGCCAAAACAACCTGCTGATACTCGACCGATATCAATTTTACCAGCGATCATGAAGCTTGTGGAAAAACTAGTTCAGACTCAGCTTAACGATTACCTAGAATCAAATCATTTATTAGCATGCCATCAGCACGGATACCGCAAACAACACTCAACAGAAACAGCATTCGGCATTATCACAGATAAAGCCCTTCAGGCCATGGACAGAGGGGAAATTTCTATCCCAGCCTTGCTCGACCAGTCAAAATGTTTTGATGTAGTACCACACAAGAACCTTTTGGATAAGCTGAGCACATACGGTATTGACAACGAGTGGTTCGGAAATTACCTGGCAGATCATACACAACAGGTACTGATTCGAGGTGCAGATGGTACAGCAATCAGGTCTGCTCTCAAATCCAACACAATCGGAGTGTACCAAGGTGGATCACTGAGCTGCGCCCTATATTCACTTTACTCAAACGACCTCGGCCTTCACGTGAGCGATGACGTCACACTGGTTCAGTACGCAGATGACGTTCAAATAATCATGAGTGGCAAGAAAAGTGAGATGCCACGGTTGGTAGCGCAGATGGAGGACAACCTAGGCTCACTGTTCCAGTGGTTCTGCCACCATCGGATGAAGGTTAACGAGAAGAAAACTCCGATGATTGTTTTGGGTACACCTGCCATGCTTAGAAACGCTTCCACGGTGACTTTGTCATTCATTGGTTCCCGAATTCACGAGTCCGAGGTGGTAAAAAACATAGGAATACTGCTAGATCGACACCTTAGCTACCAACCACATATAACCACACATAAGTGGCTACTCCCTTCAGCAGCACATCACGGAACCGACATTTCGAGCGTCTGGCTCCACCATCGATGTGATCGTTACGAACCAGAGTGTCGACAGGGCCGGTGTTGTCCACTGTGACTACAGCCCTCACAACTGGTCACGTGCTATGCTGTCCGTGTCGGACTTCAGGCCCCAGCCGTGCACCATCACCACCAGGTGCTGGTCTAAGTTTGACCCGGATGAGGCTGACCGCCAGATAGCAGCAGTGGACTGGAGCCCGGTGTTCACTAGTGACAGCTCGGAGGAGCAGTGGAACTATTTACTTATGGTGACACGACCCATCTTAGACACTTTGATTCCTGAAAAGCGGTTCAGAGTGCGCAATCCAGTTGCGCCACCGATCACGGACACTACCAAAGACCTCATGGCGCAGCGACGAGCAGCACTCCTGGAAGGTGACCGCGAGAGCTACAAACTCCTGAACCGTCCGGTCCAGGCTGCGATCCGGCGCGACACGCGGGAGGAGCTGGACCGGCGGGTGCGCCAAGCCGGACCTGGCGCCATGTGGCGCAGCGTGCAGCCATAGTCGCATCCAAGCGGCCTGTCAGGTCCACTCCCAGTGCTGACGCGGATGCTATGAACAAATATTTCGTGGAAGTGGGTCCAAAGACGGCTCGTCAGGTAGACGCGGCCGGACCGGAGCTGCCGGTCCGTTTGCCGCGAGTTGTTGTTGTTGTTGACTCCTCGGGTGAGCCCTACGGCCGACCGTAGCCCGAAGGCTCTCGGTGAGCTAGGTAGCCCCGGGCCAAGGCCGCCACGGCCCCGCCGTCTCGCAGCTGCTTCGGGTCTGGATGGATAGTCCCGAAGATACGGAGACGAGCGCCCGCCAGGCAGGGGCACCTCAGCAGGACGTGCTCCGGCGTGTCAGGCTCCTCCCTACACACCTGACAGAGCGCCGCCGGGCACGCGAGATCGCTGCACTGCTGGCAGCCCCGGGTCGGTTGACGGCCGATTCGGTGCAGATAACTCTGCGAGCGGGTCCAGTGACCCGCCCGCAGCTGGTGCACATTGACGGCGTCGTCCCGCTCGTCGGAGAGGACCGGTTACGGGAGCCGGCCTCCCATGATCCGCTTGAAGAGGCATTCAGGCCAGCGACGTCGCCAGGCCAGAGAGGCGGCGCGGCCGACTGCCTTGGTGAGGCTGCGGACGTCCACAGGAACATCTTCCTGCGGCAGGCTGGAGGCCCTCTTGGCCAGCTCGTCCGCCCTTTCATTTCCGGGTAGTCCACAGTGTGCCGGGACCCATTGTAGGAGCACCCGACTGCCCCCCGCCGCGGTTGCCAGGAGCAGGCGCCAGATCGTCGCCCCCAGCGCGGTCGTCTGCCCTCCGGCGCCGCTCGCGAGTGTGGCGAGCGCGGCCTGGGAGTCGGTGCATACGACCACCGGGCTCTCGCCCAGGTCGTCCCCCATCTGTTGCACCGCCTCCAGCGCCGCGCGTATCGCCACCAACTCGGCGCGCGTGCTGCTGCATACCACGCCGGCCGGCGCTTGGACCTCTTGTTCCGCACCGGACGGAAGGGCGATCAGGGCACCACCTCCCCCGGCCGTGACTCCGCCCTCCGCCGATCCGTCGCTCCAGAGCCACACGGCATCCTCCGGCAGGGTTGCCAGGTGTTCCTCGGCAGCCGCCGGGCGTACTTCGCCGGGGGCCGTCCTCCGGATGTCGGCGCCGTTATCCAGCCGGATGCTGACTCCGCTGCAGTCCAGCCACGGCGGGATAGTGGTGTGCAGTCGCTCCTCCACGGGGACCCCGCTCACGCCCGCACGCGCGGTGGCTACCGCTCCGACGTCTCGCCACCCGGTGGTGGTCAAGAGGCGCCGCGGGGCCACCGCCTGAGCGACCGCGCGGAGGGGGTCATCCGTCTTCTGGGACGCCGCCGTTCCGGTGAGCCTCGCGGCCAACACTTCCCGGCGTGTCCGTACGGGGACCATGCCGGTCTCCGCCATGAGTGGGTTCCTCGGTGTACTCACGGGGCAACCGGTCACGGCCACACGGCATCCTCCGCAACTGTGGCTCACGCAGCCCTCACGAGCGTCCGGTCAGCTTACGGAGCTGGGCCACACGCGGCTTCACCTTCTTGCGGAGGCGCACACAGTGTTCTCCGAAGTGGAGCTGTCTATCGAAGGTCACTCCGAAAAGGTGGAGATGCCGTGCTTCCTGGACACGCGCCCCGTCAACCCTGAGTGTGAAGCTGCGGGCGTCCTCGTACCGTTGGGACAGCACCAGAGTCTGTGTCTTGCTGCCCGCTAGCTTCATTTTCCACTTCCTGGCCCACCCCGTCATCACGTCCGCGGCCTGTTGGGCGCGGTCTCTGGCCTGTTCGATGGTGCCGCCGTAGCTCAGAGTCGCCGTGTCATCGGCGTACATGAAGACGGAGGTGTTGGGGACTTGCTGCAGCGCTGCCACCAGGTCCGCCGACCACAGGATGAACAGGGTCGGGCGAGCACTGATCCCTGGGGCAGGCCCGCTCGGAACGGGCGACTCGTGCTGCGCCGTTAACCTCCGCACACGCGCGTCGGTCCCGCAGGAAGTGGAAGATCCACGAGATGAGACAGCGTGGGAGGTGGTGTGACATCTTCAGTCGTAGCATCTGATGGTCGATGACGTCATAGGCCCGGGAGAAGTCGTACGCCGTGAGGACGAATCTGGAGGCTGTCTTGCCGTCGACTGGGCGTCCCCTCTGGCGTGGTCGGTGTCATCCATCCTGGACTTCTTGGATTATGCGTCCATGGTTCTCCTCAGCGGAGCGGCCTCGTCGGAAGCCAACTTGCTCCGCCGGGATGGTGTCGTCGCGCTCCAATATGTGGGTGACTCTTGCCGCCACCATCCGCTCCGTCAGCTTGGCTACGTGGCTGGTGAGCGAGATGGGGCGGTATCTGGCGACGTCCGATGGATCTTTCCCGGCCTTCTCTGTATTTTTCTGTATTTTCTGTATTTGTATTCAATCACCAACAGGCATGTGCCCAATTACAGGTGAAGTCAAATCAACAATCGGGTATGCACATACAACTTCCCAACCGGAACAACCTTACATCGATGATGCGTCACATGGTGGGTCTCACAGTTGATGCATAAGCCAAGATCTGCCGTTTCAGCTGCCCTAGCGTATCGTAAAAAATGTCGGCGAAACTTGGCGAAAAACCTAGAAAATCGTTGACGATACGAGGAATGCGCACAAACAGTCTGGACGATACAGTTATCACTCTGGCGAATGGCACATCGAACAGTGATCTTGTCGCGATTCTAGTTTGCCTTGTTGGCGCATGGAGCTTGAAGCACTCCAGAAGGTGTGATGATGAGATCAAGCCTTTGAATATTTTGCACAAAAATAGAACATCACACTGCGCACGCCGAGTTCCTAAATGAGATACATTGCATGCTGACAGCAGATCACAGTATGCGAGAGACGGTCCATCTAACCCCATATGACGCGCAAGCCACATCAAAAATGTATGCTGCACCCTCTCCACGCGAACGAGATGGCATCTGGCTGCACCACTCCATATGATTGAACAGTATTCAATAATCGACCGAACGTTGGCGTTATAAGCAGCCAGAGCCGCTTGCTTATCCAGCTTACACCGGGGGGAGGCCGACTGGAATGTCCGAATGAGCAGACCTAGTGCTGGATTGGCTTTGGGATAGGGATGATAACGACCCTTCTCCAGACTGACGGGACCTCCGCGGTGCGCCAGGACAGGTTGATGAGGCGCAACAGAGCATCCTGGGCGAGGGGTCCCAGATGCTGTAGATGCTCCGTGCATACGCCATCTGCCCCGGGTGCTTTCTTGGCCTTCATCCTCCGCAGCTGGTCCATCATCTCTTGTATGGAGAAGGGTTGACAAGCGTCGCTCCGTTGACCCTCACAGATGCAGGGTCGTGCTTTGGCGCTCTTCAGCTCCGCCTTCACTGCTCGGTCGCGCCTCCGGTTACGGGTGTGACGGCTGACGCTGGCGTACGTACGGACGAACGCCTCGGCCTTGGCACGGTCCTCCGCGACCAGCTGGCCGCGGTCCCCGTTTACCGCCTGGCCGGGGCAGACGTCCACCACCGCGCCCTCCATTCTCCGGAGCATCTTGGTCACGCGACCCAATGCAGAGGGTCGGTTCAATTCGTGGGTAGCGAAGTCCCGGAACGATCGCTGTCGTGCTGCCACCTCGATGTCTGCCGCGTTCCTCTTCTTCGCCTTCCAGAGGGCTTGAGCCAGCGCGACATCCGGCGCACTGAGGTCGGCGTCCTCCCCGTAGCCAGCGCGCGTAGAGGCGCCGGTGTTGAGGGCCTGCCATTCTTGTCGGACGACCCAATCATGGACGAGTATGCCGACTCTGTCTGGGTTAAAACAATTAACATCCCAGTCAGGGTGGTGGCCGTTGACGTCCCCCAGGATCAGCGTTGAGCCCGCGGTCGGGAAAGCTTCCAGTGAAAAGCGATCCACCCGCTCGTCCGCCGTAGACGTCCTGATGGGCGGGCGATACACGTTGTAGACGTCGAGGTAGCGTCTAAGCTGGTTGGAGTGACTTGGTGCGCTCAGGATGACACGGATGGCGCACCACTCGGTGGTATCGTCTTGTGGCTGGAGAGGCGACTTCCGGATGATCTGGAAGTTGAGGCCGTCCCTGATGATGATCGCCACATCACCTCCCCGGACCGGCCCGTCGTCCCTCCTGCCGCGGGCCCTGCGCGAGACAACGGCCGTCTGGTACCCCGGTACCGCCAGCGCGCCGCTGGCCAGTTGCGACTCCTGGATCGCCACCACGTCCACCCCTGTGTCCGACAGCCAGCGGCTAAGCTCCCCGACCTTGCCGAGGATCCCCTCCGCGTTCCAGCTGACGAGCAGCAGTCGGCTTCGGACGTGGCAGTTGTGACGGTATCTCCTGTTCTTGGCGCGCCGGCTGTTGCCGCCCCGGGGCACCCTCGGGCCGCCGTCCCGCTGTCCCGCTGACCCCCGCCGTCGGGCCTCACGGCGGGAGGCGCTGGCATCACTTACCTACGCGGGCCGGGACGCGCCGGTGCCATACGGCGCGCCCGAGCCCGCGAAGGTACTGTAGATCGTCGGTGGTCGCCGGTGTGATGCGGCGGCTCGGAGGTTGCCAGTCCCCGAACCACCGTGGCAGCCGCGAGACGGCGGGGCCGCAGGGCATCGGCTCCGCGGCGTCCCGCACGTCGGAAGCTTCTTGAACTCCATTTGGTGAAGCACGCGTGGTCTTCGAACCACACGTGCCCGGGGCCGCCCGGTCCACCGCGCCAAAGCCCGGCGGGCGCGCAGCCCCACACCGTCCACCACGAGGAGGCGGAGTCCGTTGGCCGGCCCCTCTGCTGCGAGTCGCCACCGGAAGCTTCCGAGTCTCTCCCATCTGCCCGGGCGACCTGCGCCGCGTGGTGGGGAGAATGCGCAGTAGCACGGCGTGTGGTGCTGACGGCCTGTGCGTTCGATTCGTGAAGCGTTGTATGTCATCGTTGTGCCACATTCTCACACATCGTTAAAGGAAATAGTTCACCTTCAACATTAGTTTTAAACTGAGATAGCAGTTTTGTAGCCCGTGTTGGGAAACCCCTATCTGCAAGTTTTATTGACTGAAAAGCCTCTCCAGCCGAATATATTTGAGTTTTTGGCGAAGGAATGCGGTGCTGGCGAAAGAATGTTGTACTGGTTTTAGCCCGGGCAGAGGCTATACCATCAGCCAATCAGCTTGCAGCTGGTGCTAGCAAGCGATCGCCGGCCGCCGGTTGGCACATCTCCAATGCGAGTCTATCTTTACGCGACTACTTTCGAATCTGATTGGCTGAACCATTGTTTACATTCGCGTGACGGCAGGACTCTGACTCAGAGAGTATGCATATAGTTTTGATAAACAATACAAATTTACGGCCTTCTGTCCTGAATCGGCGCGATATAAGGCCATTTTTGACAATATAAAAATAAATTGTATTAAAAAATATAATAAAATCGTGTTGGGTAAAAATTTCCATGGTGAACTATTTCCTTTAACACTAGCCTCGTCTCCGGTCACGTCCCTAGATTTTGGAAATTGACAATCGTTCATCCTATTCAGAAATCCTCAAAATCAACAGAAACCTCTAACTACCGACCCATTTCGATTTTACCGACTATCGCTAAGATGACTGAACGAGTCGTGTACGAGCAGCTTTTTTATTACTTTTCATCGCATCATCTGTTTTCTCCTAGTCAGCATGATTTTAGACTGAACCATTCCACCGACACTGCACTGCTTACCGTAACTGACAAAGTGTTTACTGCAATGGACCACAGTTACGTCACTCTTCTCTGTCTTTTGGATTTGTCGAAATGTTTTGATGTTATCCCGCACGATCGTCTTCTTAGCAAGCTGCGTCTTTAAGGTATAGACGAGCGATGGTTTAATAGCTATCTGACCGATCACTACCAACAAGTGCGTATTCGAACGCCATCTGGCGAGCATGTTACCTCTCGGCCGCTGCTGAACCCCATCGGCACTTACCAGGGGTCAGCGTTGGGACCATTGTTGTACTCGATTTATGCCAATGACCTACCTCTGTATGCGAACGATGCGGACATTGTGCAATATGCGGATGACACCCGGGTTCTGATCTCTGGGAGGCCTGGCGATGTTGGTTCCCTTGTAACTTCAATGGAGCAAACTCTTCTACAGCTTTCCCGATGGTTTGGCAAAAATGGCCTAAAAATTAACGCAGAGAAAACACAGCTTATAGTTGTCGGCTCTCGTCAAAACGTTCAGTGGCTCCGGGCCGTCAGCATCAATTTCATGGGAACCACTATCGTCGGTTCTCCCATTGTGCGGAATCTGGGTGTCGTGTTTGATCAGAGAATGACGTTCTCGGCTCACATCGATGACATAGTACGACGATGTACCGGTACTCTGTGTGGCCTCAGCCACAGTCGTCATTGCCTGCCACAGCCCACTGTGATCCGACTTGTGGAAGGGCTGGTGATTTCCCTGATACGCTACTGTGTGACCGTCTATGGAGCTACCAACAAAACTCAGCTATGTCGCCTTCAGCGAATACTTAACTTTGGAGCTCGAGTCATCTCCGGTCGCAGAAAGTACGACCACATCAGTGACGTGCTACGGGAGCTTAAATGGCTCACAGCCGAGAATATGTTCTTGTATCACGGCCTCACATTTCTGAACAAGATCCGGTGTATATCTGAGCCAGAGACACTTGCCCATGGTCTTATCACCAGACGCGACATTCACCATCGCTCCACTAGGCAGTCGGATCAGCTTGTGACCCCTCAGATAAGATCTGAGTCGGGAAAGCGCAGGTTTTTATACTCTATCGTGACCAAATTCAACGGCCTGCCAGCAGCCATGCGTGATATGCAGCCCTCACTTTTCAAAGGCGAGGTGCGAAGATGGCTCTTAAGAAATCAGTTTGGTGTCGATGACTGATATGTCTTTACATAAATACTGTGACACAGTGTGACATCGTGCGCCTGCTGTGAATGCCTGACTCCAGATTGTTCGCTGCTTATGCCTTATGACTCGAGGTGCAGAATAGCCGTGTTTCACGGAGCTACGTCATAATGTGTATAAATAAGTGCCGTTACCAATAGGTGCACCGGGATGTTGATAGCATTAAACCATGCGCGTCATGTCATTCCGAACAACACTATGTCGACTCTAGTTCAGGCTCTCGTACTGTCCGTGATTCGCTACTGCCTATCTGTGTATGGAACATGTAACAACACCCAGATTCAACGCATCCAAAAAGTCATCAGCTTTGGTGCGCGCGTAGTGAGCACGTCATGAACATGTATCTGATGTTGTGCAAAACCTTGGCTGGTTGAACGCCAAACAGCTCGTAGAGTACCACGCAGTGTGTATGGTGCGTTCCGTGGGGATGGCCTGTCAGCCAGAGGAAATGTTCAGTACCATCGGACGGCCCACCAGCCAGGTTCACTCTCACGCAACCCGACATGTCAATCACCTATGATTGCCTCGCATTAGGACGGAAGCTGGCAGGCGACGACTTTGCTATCGCGGCGTCAAAATGCTGAATAAGGCAAAAGTTCATGTGAGCGATCGCCACTTCCGCACAACTCTTAAGCGTGAGCTACTGTCGCAGAACTCAGCTGGCGAATGATTGTGTATGAACGAATGGGTGTTTGAATGGTGTTGTGTATACGGTATCCGACTAGTTTAAGATGACGTGCAACATTGAAAAACCGCCTTGTCGTGGATATGATGCAAATATATCTGATCTGATCTGACCGGCTCAGATGGCTCAACGGCGCCCGAGCTGGGGCGCAGGCCGAGCGATGGAAGACAAAGAAAGTAAAACAGCACGCCAGAAGCTCAAAATAGGCAGGCAGGCAGGCAAAATAGACATTTTGTTTGTAAAGAGATCCATTTGAGACATTTAGCATTTACGTAATTTCCTACTTAGTACTTACACAAGTTTATTTGCTTGTCAGACGACGAATTATTGGTTTCCCCTGGGTTGTTCCGAGAAGTGTTGAGTCGTGTTCTGCTTAGTCATTTTCGTACCGACATATTTTTTTTCTTCAACTAACGTCGCTGTGGTATATTTTCAATGTGTTTGTACGGCGGTGATACTTTGGGACTTATTGCAGGCGCACATGCAATCGCTGTTCCACTGTTGGATATATGTTGCCAGCTTGCACTGGGACAGAGTTAAGATGTTAAAAAGACACAAATGTATTTCAAATTCGTTGTGACCCGATAGGCACAAGTAACTAGTAAAGGCGCCCTACTTATCTTAGCAAAGTATGCATCGTTCTCCAGCTAATCTGCAAGTCGCAGGTCCCGACGGCCTCCGCATGGGCCCCGTGCTGAGGCTGCGTGCCCGGACCAGCTGTTCGGTGCGCGGGGTATGTGAGACGACTGCCTGCGTCGTGGGCCGCCGGCCAATCCGGTTGTCTCTCATAGCGCAGGTGCCGCAGACATTCATCTTAAACGCCTTCCAGAATATCGTGCCCAATAGTGTTTGGTATGTTGTACATATACGTGCGTATGTACTATGTACGTACTGCGCGCGGGATGCACCGGTATTGTCGAAACATTTTGTTTTATAAATTTAGTCGCATGTTTTGATGGGATGGATTGCCGCTGCTAGCATTTAGCATTCGCAGTGCGGGACTGTGAGACTGCCGATGGGCCTCCGTGTATGAGCCTAAGTCGCCTGTTTCCCCACCTGTTCTTGTTGCATGCCATATTTGCAGAAGCAAATACAAGTGTGACATCCTCATAATAGGAATCCATTGGGTGTTAATATCGCCTACAGCGGGCGTGTGTGGCAATGTCCGCCATTGCGGTTGTGGACAGTACGGTTGGTCAGTCGTATACAATGCATATTTACCGTGTGTTCTTGTAATGTTCCGAGCTCCTCCTTCTCCTTGGCTCCTCAAACACACGATAGCTCGGCTGATAACAGACTGACTGTATTTGTTCAGCGGGCTCCAGCGGGACCCTCGCCGGGCCCGCCTCGGGCACAGGTCAGATGAAGGTCATCGCCGCCAGGCGGCCAATCACGAACGCACTGTGCACTGCGCTGCGCGACAGTGCCCACACATAACTAAACACTACACTCCTTCTTCCCTTATAAGATAACCAAATTAAACAAAGCTAACCGCCAACGAGACCTCAGATACCGGCCTGGTAGAAGTCGGGCGGCTTCCTGGCTCTGGAGGAGCGCCTCAGCGGCTCGGACGGTCGACGACCTGGGGTAGGTGGCGCCACCGGCTCGGAAAACGAGGCGCCCCCTGACGGAACACCGGGTGGCGTCGGAGCCTGGGCCGAGGATGACGAGAGCACAGGTGGCAGCGGCGGCGGCGGTGGAACGCTTGGAGATGTCGGCGCCCGCTGCGACCACTCTGACGGTGGGTGAGGCGCGCCGGCACCCTCAGCGTCAAACCGGTCTCCGGTGGCTGAGAGCGGCAGAGGCTCGGGCCGCCGCTCGGGGGTGGCCGGGCGCGATGTCGGCCACTGATGCGCGGGCGGCAGCTGCTGAGCGTCTGTCCTCTCCCGAAGCTGGTCTCCGTGCCGACGCCAGGTCCTGCCGTCACAGAGACGGACAACGTAAGACACAGGTCCGTCAACAGCGATCACGAAACCCGGTAACCATTGGGGCCCCCGGCTGTAATTCCTAGCGAAAATCAAATCACCAACCCCAAACGGCCTGGCCGTTGCAGTCCGGTCAAAATTCTGTCTCTGACGGTTCTGTCTGGATAGAACAACGCTGTTGAGATCTGGATACAGTAAATCCAATCTTGTCTTCAGCTTCCGACCCGAGATGAGTTCAGCTGGGGTTACAGACGTGACTGAATGGGGAGTTGTGCGGTAACGAAACAGCCACTGACAGAGACGGAACTCCCACGATTTGCCTCCTTTTTCCTCAATTTGAAGAGCTAGTTTTACTTCTTTGACGGCTCGTTCTGCCAGTCCATTCCCTCTGCTATGGCGCGGTTCTATAGTTCGGTGTACAATACCATTTTCTTTCAAAAACGCCTGAAACTCAGCGCCCGTAAACGTAGATTGGTTGTCAGAGCAACACATGTCGGGCAGGCCATGCCTTGCGAACATTGCACGAAGTTTTGATATGGTAGGCTGCGCGGCAGTGCTATGCATTACTTCTGCTTCAATCCATTTTGACATGCTGTCGACCACCACTAGAACGTATTTTCCTTTTACGGGCTCGGCAAAATCCAGATGAATCCGAGACCATGGCTTGCCGGTCCACGGCCACGGGTGTAACTCACAGTGTGGCGGCGCTCCACGACTCTCCTGGCACGGTGCGCAGCTCCTGACGACGGTGGCGATGTCGCCGTCGATGTCCGGCCACCACGCTATGCTGCGCGCAAGAGCTTTGGTTTTCACGATGCCGGGATGCCCCACATGCAGCTCCCGAAGCACCTCGTTCCTGGCAACAGTGGGGATCACTACACGATGACCCCACAGCAACACCCCAGCGGTCTGAGACAATTCGTTTTGCCTCACCGCGTACGGCTTCAGCCAGTCAGGAGGGACGGCAGGCCAGCCGCCATGCTGCACCAGACGCAGAACCTGGGACAGGATCGGGTCTCTGCTGGTCTGCGCCGCCACAGCTTCAGCGTTGAGAGAACACTGGTCAGTCAGCAAGACCAGCTCCTCCTGGCGGGGGACAGATTCGTCAGGGCACGGTAAACGGCTGAGACAGTCGGCGTTGGCGATTTCATTCGTGCTCTTGAAGCGAATACGATAGTTGTAGTTTGACAGTTTTAGAGCCCAGCGACGAATCCTTCCGGAAGCCATCTCAGGCAGCGACTCGTGCTCTCCAAACAACTTAATGAGAGGCTTATGATCGGTAACGAGCAAAAATGGTTTTGCGAGGCCACACAAATACTGATGATGGCGCGTCACCCCTAATATAATGGCAAGGCCCTCCCGCTCGATCTGGCTATATTTTACTTCCGATGGCGACAGTCTTCTGGACGCAAACGAAATTGGTTTTTCCACTCCATTGTCATCAATGTGAGCGAGAACCGCAGATATCCCCTTACTTGAAGCATCGCACGTAAGAACCAACTGTTTGTTGGGGTCGTAATGTACCAGTAAAGCGGAGTTTGATAGTCTGCTCTTGATCAACTTGAAACAGCGGTCTTGTTCTGGCCCCCACACCCACGCAGCGTCTTTCCGCAGCAGATCGTACAATGGTGACATAACGTCGGCCCTATGGGGGATGAATCTGGAATAATATGTCACTAGTCCAACAAAAGCCTTCAGCTCAGTCTGGTTGGTCGGCGCCGGAGCGCTCACGACCGCCTTCACCTTCTCAGGGAGTGGCTGAACTCCCTGGCTGCCGATCCGATGTCCGAGGTACTGGACGCTGCTGGTGAAGAGCTCGCACTTGTTCTCTCGGACCCGGAGTCCAGCTGCGTCGAGACGACGGAACACCTCCTCCAAAACGCTCCAGTGCTCCTCTTCTGTGTCGCTGCCGATCAGAGCATCGTCTATATATACAACCAGGTTGGGGACACCACTCAGTATACGTTCGATTTCTCTTTGGAAGATCCCCACGGCACATGAAATTCCGTACGGAAGGCGAGAATACTGCAGTAGTCCACGCGATGTATTGATTGTGAGCACCTCACGGCTATCCTCATCAATTTCAATCTGCTGATACGCAGAGGCGAGATCGATTTTCGACCACACTCGCTTGGCACCAACTTTTGCCAGCATCTCCTCCATTTTGGGCAGTGGATATCTATCCAACTGAACCGCACGATTGGCGGTTAATTTGAAGTTAGCACAGACTCGTATCTTCCCATCAGCGCGCACCACAGGAACTATAGGTGCCGCCCACTTTGAATCTCGCACAGGTACGAGTACTCCACTTCTAATGTCAGCGTCTAGTTGAGCCTCAACTTTGCTTTTGTAAGCAAATGGCAAGGATCGCGCTTTGCAAAACTTGGGCGTGACACTGCTGTCGATATCAAACTTTACTTTAACGTTTTTCAGCTTGCCAAGCTTTGCACTGAACACCCTAGGGTACTTGCGCTTCAGGCGTTCCAGTGGCGTGGCTCGCAGGGCGTGGACCTCAGACCAGGAGATCTTCATCCGTTCCAGCCAGTTGCGTCCCAGAAGACACGGTGACGAGCCCTTCACGACGATCACCGGCATTCGGCTGTGAGAGACACCATGATAGATGACGTCAGTGACAAATTCTCCCAACACGGGGATCAACTCTCCAGTGTACGATCGTAGTTTCACCGAACAGACAGCTAGCTTGGGGCGATTACGCATCCGCTTGTACGTCACTTCATCTATAATGGTAACTCCCGCCCCTGTATCAAGTTCCAAGTTGACGTCAAGCCCACACATGTTAATTGGGCACCAAATAGGGGGCGGACTGACCTGGCCATGATTCACGATGTAGACCGGCTGCCTATCATCAGATATATTCTCGAACAGAATATTCTCCCCTTCTCCGTTCCCGTGACTAGATGCCTCCAGGTCCTGAAGATGAACCCGCGAACCGGGAGTTTGCTGGGGGCATTTACGAGCTAAATGTCCAACCCTCTGACAGGCCCTGCAGCGATAGGTCTTAAAGCGGCACTCTCCCAGGTGAACGTTGCCACACCGCCAGCACTCCCCTGCGGCATTGCCTGACCTGCCGTTTGTCGAAGCCGGTCTTGTTGGAGGGACGACACCCCTTCCTCCCGTAGATCGGTGCTCAGCCCTGTTCGGGGCGCCTCTGCTCCAAGCCGTACGATGAACGGCGCCGTCCGCTCCCGCCGGCGCTCCGCCGCCGAAACAGCTGGCTTCCCGCAGCACGGTCTCGGTAGCACGGGCATGCTGAATGGCAGATGACAGGGTCAGATCGGACTTGCTTAACAAATCTTGCTGGCACTTCTCATTATTCATCCCACACACTAACTGATCCCGAAGCGCCGTTTCAAGATAAGCGCCGAAATTACCATCCTTAGCTTTGTTTCTGAGCTGAGCGACATATTCGGCTACGCTTTGGCCGGGCTGCTGCAGACACTTAAAGAATTTGTAGCGTTCAGCGATCTCCACATGCTGCGGTTTGAAGTGATCTTCCAGCTGTTCGATCAACACGTCTAACATTGCGGCTTGGACCGCCACAGGATGCATCAAATCACGTAGCTTGTCATACGTCTCATGACCAACGATAGAAAGAAAAACAGCCTTCTTCTGCTCAGCCTCGGTGACTCCATTGGCCACACAATAAAAACCAAACCTGTCCAAGTAGCTTTCGATTGACTCCCTTTCCGCACAAAAACTTCCCAAATCACCGTGCACCATCTTGCCGTTCCACAAGAGTCCGATAACTCGTCGCCACTGTAATGTTCCGAGCTCCTCCTTCTCCTTGGCTCCTCAAACACCCGATAGCTCGGCTGATAACAGACTGACTGTATTTGTTCAGCGGGCTCCAGCGGGACCCTCGCCGGGCCCGCCTCGGGCACAGGTCAGATGAAGGTCATCGCCGCCAGGCGGCCAATCACGAACGCACTGTGCACTGCGCTGCGCGACAGTTCTGGCCGCACATTCCCGCGGAGATTCCAGGGAATCCCGGGGAAAGCTCGCCTGAGATTGGCTGGCCGTGCCGGAATCCCCGCATTCCCCAGGGAAACCGGGGATTTCGGCACGGCCAGAACACGACCGTAGTATTTTGATAGTGGGAATGCTACGAAAAGAACTGTTGCTGAGGGCCCTTACGGCGCCCTCGCGGCCCATGGAACGCCGGAGGCGGCCAATGGGCCATCCTCGCTGGCCTCTAAACCGGCGGACATGGTCTGGTGGGCCGTTCTCGGACTCCCTTGAACACTGGACGGGGTCTCTGGAACACTCAGAAACCCTGGACCATTGGATGACGGTCCCTGGCCCTCCCTCGGCACTCTCGCCTCCTTTGCCAACCAACGAACCGCCAGGTCGGAGCGCAATGATCGCTGGAGGGGCCCTAGGACATCAGCTGGCCATCAGAGCTGCCTGACGGGGCTCTGGGCCGCCCTTAGACCCCTGCACCGGCGGATGGGTGCCCTTGGGCTGTCCTCATACTCTCTAGACCTCCGGAGGGATCCTCTGGGTTGTTCCTGGACCTTCTCCCCTGGGCCTTCCACGGTGGAACCCTGGACTGCCAAAGCGGGCCCCTGGGTCGTTCTGGTTCCCCGGATGAGACACCTGACCTTCGTAGGGCCCCTGGGTCGCTGGGGGTTGGGGGCAGGGGCGTAGCTTCTCCAGACATGTTAGGGGGGCTGAACAGGAAAAAATAGCTTAAACTACCATCAAAATTCACAAAATACATATTTCTCCCCGGATTTGACCCACTTCGTGTCCAAGTTGGAGGGGGGGGGCTGAAGCCCCCTCAACTGAATAGGAAACTACACCCCTGCTGGGGGTCCCCTGGCCAGTTCGAGGGTCCTCTGGCTATCACCGGGCCCCTCGGATTGCCGAAGGGCCTGTGACTCGCCCGTGCGGGCCCCCTGAAGTCTGGGCGCCAGACAGGGCCATGGACCACCCTTCGTGTGGCTCAGGGGTCCTCGACTCGCTGAGGGGAAGGGGTGACACGGGCCCCTATGCCCCTTGTGTGCGTCCCTGTTGGTAGTGCAAGTAATTGTCACACCCCTTGGTCCGTTCTGTGCTCGCCGTAGAATACTTCACTAAGCTACCCGGCCGGGCCAATCGGGGAGCCGAAAACCAGTGACGTCATCCGGCCAAGGGCACCAATGTAAACAAATCGCCTGATGATTTTACCTTCTATATATGGCCTTGGGTGCCGCACGTGAAGTTTACCATAGTTATCCTGGTTTGTCTAGTTATCCTGGCTTGGTTTACCGGTCCTATATATCTATGCCCCAACAGTAACAGTTGGCAGCACTCGGGCGTTTGGGCGTTAAAAAACTACTACACCATAGGGTTCCCATGTTAAATCGATGATTTTCAGACGAGGCTGGCTTGTAACCTATGGTACATATTTTAAATCTGACTTCTGTATTCAGTATTCATGTATTTGCGAATCATTCCATATAAATGGCTTAATGTTCGATTCGAGTGAAAGGGATACAAGTTAAGTGATACAAACGAAAAACACGACAGACAATTTAAAACACGCATCGCACACACACAATAAATCATGGTAACTATGTTAATAAAACGTACGAAATCAAGCTTTCACACACCGTCGTCACAATTATCGAGTTGGGATTTTAGCACGGCGAGGGTCCGGAAGGCCATAACGGCCGGCGTCAGGTGGTTCCAAGACGAGGCCGCCCTATAGGAAAATGCCCTGCGCGACATGGATAGCCGGATAGCGGACAGCTCTAGAGCACCAGCCACCGCAGCCCGCGTGAGGCGCTCACTCACAGCGGTGCGAGGGGTGAATAGCGATCGGACCGTTGCCGGGGCGCGGGGATCGTTTAAAGGAAATAGTTCACCTTCAGAAAATTTATCGGAACAGGATTGTATTATATTTTTTAATACAGTTTCTTTTTTTCTTTTCAAAAATGGCCCTACATCGCGCTAATTCAGGACAGAAGATCGTAAATTATTGATTTTATGGTGTGCGTTATTGGTCTGCGCATGCTCCATGCAGTGCTGGCACTTTCAGATGGTACGGTATATCATATATGCGCCGCATTTCTTCGCCAAAAAGTCAAATATCTTCGGCTGGAGAGTCTTTTCAGACAAGAACAGTTGCATATAGGGATTTCTCAACACGGGCTACACAACTGCTATTTCAGTTTAAAAACCCATGTTGAAGGTGAACTATTTCCTTTAAAGGAAATAGTTCACCTTCAGCATTAGTTTTAAACTGCGATAGCAGTTTTGTAGCCCGTGTTGGGAAACCCCTATCTGCAAGTTTTCTTGACTGAAAAGACTCCAGCCGAATATATTTGAGTTTTTGACTTAGGAATGCGGTGCTGGCGAAAGAATAACGTACTGGTTTTAGCCCGGGCAGAGGCTATACCATCAGCCAATCAGCTTGCAGCTGGTGCTAGTAAGTGAATCGCCGGCCGCCGGTTGGCACATCTCCAATGCGAGTCTATCTTTACCCGACTACTTTCGAATCTGATTGGCTGAACTATTTTTTACATTCGCGTGACGTCAGGACTCTGACTCAGAGAGTATGCATATAGTTTTGATAAACAATACAAATTTACGGCCTTCTGTCCTGAATCGGCGCGATATAAGGCTATTTTTTACAATATAAAAATAAATTGTATTAAAAATATAATAAAATCGTGTTGGGTAAAATTTATCCAAGGTGAACTATTTCCTTTAACCCGCGCACTGCAGGGGCTTTGCGCCGAACACGAACTGCAGGGGGGGGGGGTGATTTCCGCCCCCCCTAAGATCTCGAAAACTACGCTACGTAGCGAGAAGAAGAAAAAGGCATTTGATAGGTCCATACATGTTCTATCGAAAGTATTTCAGTGCTCTTTTAGGTCAGGTCAAAATTGAGGTCACCAGAGGTCATCAAAGGTCAATATTTCCAGTTTTTTCCTGTTTTAGGTCATCGCTCCAGAAATTCCCATATATCTCAGAAACGATGCTAGTTAGAAACAAACGGAAAAAAGCAAACGCCAGCCAGTGAAATTTGCGTCCTCAGATTTGATCTCAGGTCAATATTTGAGGCTCCAGAGGTCAAAAAGGGGGGAAAATTGCGTTTTTTTTTCAAAATCGTTTTTGCAATTAACTTTTTACTTAATAAAGATAACGGAAAACTGTTTACGCCATTGTGTTTATCTTGTCAAGGCGCTTCGAATGATATATATGGTAACCTTGTTAAGTCAACTTAACAATTTGACCTCTGGTCAAGGTCAAGTGGTGACCCAAGTAGGGCATGTTGCATATGGGAAGACGTGTCTCGACGAGACAAACACATTGATGTCTGTTTTACTTCTCTATCTTCATTATGTCGGGAGTTATTGACAAAAAAGTGATGGTGACCTTGCATGACCTCAAATGACCCAATAGGGGTCACTGAACAAAACTTACACTTGGATAATCAAGAATATCCTATAATAACATGATCCACAAGTAATTGGACTAATATCATGCATATCCTTGAAATAAGAAGCATTTGTATATTTCCCAATTTACTTATTATGGTGACTGGGGAGGTTACGAAATTGACCCTTATGCCCTCATGACATCCTGTAAGTTTCAAACTGATCGGTGAAAAACTCTGGCTTTGGCACAACTGCAAACAATTTTGGAGGTGGGGTCACTTGAACTGGTCTGGTGACCTGACCTGAGATGACCCGAGGATATTTTTTTCCTCTCAAAGTGTGCGCAATTGATGTCCTAACAGGTGTACCAAAACCCGGCGGCGCTGCGCGCCGCCCTTTTTTCGCTATCTTTGAAAAACCTGAGGGGGGGGGGGGCGGAAATCAACCCCCCCCTGCAGTGCGCGGGTTAAGGCTCTGTAGACGACGATACAGTCGCGGCGCGCAACGAAGTCGCGTATACCACGCCCGCCTAGCGACTCCACGATCGGTGAGATATGATCACGACCCCGTGCACCCGAGACGATCCTTGCCGCGAAATTATCACCTTTTGTACCCGGCTGAGGTGGCAGTCAGCGGCCCCGCCCCAGACGGAGAGGCAGTACAGTATGCGGGGGAACACGTGTGTCTGGATTAGGAATTGGCGGGTCTCGGGTGTGAGGTGGTGACGAATTTTATACAGACAGAACAGGATGGAGTTGCACTTTTTGACTAAATTGGAAATGTGCTCCTCCCAGGACAAGTTACGGTCCATGGTGACCCCCAGCATCTTCACGGATGGCAAGGGATTGAGTGTGTGGTTTGGGATGTTGAGCTGAAAGGATGGAGTCTTTTTAAGGGCTTGAGGAGTACCGACAAGGAGGAGGGTGGTCTTGGCAGGGTTCATTTTTAAGGAGTTGGCAGTGAAGTAGGATTGGATCGCAATGATGGTATCCTCCTGGCGGGATTTTAGTAGGGATAGGTGTGCTGGAAGGGCGGAGTCGAGGAGCTGGGTGTCGTCTGCGTAGGACACCAGACGCCCGTGAGGAAGGTACGATGCAAGGTCATTCGTGAAGATGCTGAAGAGGAGTGGGCCCACGAGGGACCCCTGAGGGACGCCGTGGGATAAAGGAAGGGATAGTTATCCGCCTCTCACCACCTGCAGCCGTCCATCGAGGTAACTCCGGAACCATCGGGGACCGATGCCGTTCCACTGTAGCTTGGTCAGGAGGACACCGTGGTCAACGCTGTCAAAGGCTCTACTAAGGTCGACGGAGGTGACGGCGACGACATGTCCCGCGTCGATCCGGCGCGTCATCCATTTCACAGCGTCGACCACGGCATCCTCCGTCGAGTGGCACGGCCTGTACGCGTATTGTGAAGGCGCTAACAGGCTGTGGGAAACGAGATGCGCCGACAACTGCGTACATACAACCTTCTCGCATAATTTTGACAACACTGATAAAATCGATATCGACCTAAAATTGCCAGGAGCATCGCGAGGCCCAGATTTATGTAGAGGGAGAACTGAGACAATTTTCCAGTCACTTGGGAAGACGCAAGTGATGACAGAAGTGTTGAGATGAAGCAAGTGAGGCCCTAAGACAGCGAAACAGTTTTTAAATGCAAGTAGCGGCACACCATCGTATTGTATTGTATTGTATTGACGTCACGCAACCAATCCACGCGAAGCGGGGCTATTCTAGGTCGCAGGTTATAAGACGTAAAACAGTGGAATCGGGTCAGCAGACATACTAGCGCACGCGCACGCACACACATACAGGCACGCACCGAGTAAAACAACTAACAATCGCCTACATGTTTAAATCACCCCTGTGTCTGCATTATGTGCTTACGCAGCTCGGTCTTAAACTGGGGTAGGCTGAGGTCACGAATAGTAGCGGGCAGGCTGTTGAAAGCCGTCACTATCGAATACAAGAAGCGCCGCCTCCCCGCCTCTGTGCGGATCGCTGGCGTCTGTAGTTGGTCACACTGCCTGGTTTCGCGGTGGTGGACATCACGTCTGGATAAAAGATGACTATGAAGCGACTCGGGCTGAGATGTCACTAAAATGCGTTTCAACAGGGTCATAGAATGGTAAAGATACATGTTGCCCGCCGTCAGCCACTCGTTGTCTTAAAACGTCACTGATGTGATCAAACTTCCTACGGCCAGAGATCACACGTGCCCCGAAGTTGAGCAGCTTCTGCAGGCGCGCCGTCTGACCGGCGTTACATGTACCGTACACACAAATGCAGTAACGGACTAGCGAGGTGACAAGACCCTGGACTAGTGTGGTGAGGGTTGCCTGAGGTAGACTGTGCCTACAGTGGCTGAGGCCGATCAGCAGGCCAGTACACCGCTTCACAACGTCATCTACATGGGTCGAGAACGTCATGGCCTGGTCAAAAACTACACCCAGGTTCCGGACAGTGGGGGAACCGGCAACCGTGGCACCCATGAATTTGACGCTGATGGGAGGGAGCCGCTGCAGTTTTTGACGTGAGCCGAGAACAATGAGCTGCGTTTTTTTAGCGTTAAGTTTCATGCCGTTTTTGCCGAACCAATGAGCCAGAAGGGTGAGGTTGTGTTACATGAGCCGGGTGAGGGTGCCAAGGTCGCCAGTCCCACCAGAGACCATCACCTGGGTGTCATCGGCATACATCGGCATCGGCATCGGCTATCTCAGCGCCGTCTGTAAACATTGGTAGGTCGTTGGCATAAATAGAGAATAGCAGAGGGCCTAGCGCTGACCCTTGGTAGGTGCCGATAGGGTTCAGAAGTGAATCAGACGTGGTAATACTGCCGGTGGTGTCTCTGACTAGAACTTTTTGATAGTGGTTCATGAGGTAGCTCTTAAACCACCGAGTATCAACACCGTATAGTGCCAGCTTACGGAGAAGGGAGTCATGAGGGATGACGTCAAAACACTTGGAACCATCTAAAAGGCATAACAGAGTGACGTCACTGCGGTCCATGGCCGAAAATACTTGGTCCGTGACAGTTAAAAGCGCGGTGTCGGTGGAGTGGCCGGATCTAAACCCATGTTGATTGGATGAGAAGAGATGATGGGTGGTGAAGTAGTGGAACAGCTGCTCGTACACGACGCGCTCCGTGATTTTGGCGATGGTTGGGAGGATGGAGATAGGCCGGTAATTGGAGACTTCGGTGGATTTCGGCGACTTTTGGATTGGGTGGACAATGGTCAGCTTCCAGGAGTCCGGGACGTGGTGGGACATGAGGCTGCTATTCACAATATGGGTGATGACGTGACACAGTGACGGAAGGCAGATCTTGATGAAGCGGATGCACAGTCCGTCCGTGCCGCACGACGTCGAGTTCCGCATACGCGCCACCACTCGGTACAGGTCCGTCGAGACAGGCGCCACCTGGAACCGGCCGGTGGCCACCCGAGGTAGGCGGACCGGCAGCTCGGGCCCAGACGAGTCCACCTGGCGTGCGGTGCTGCTCCCCACCTGGACGAAGTAGCGGTTGAGGGTATCGGCGTCAGCGCTGGGAGGATTGCCGGCGGCTCGCTTAGAGCCGACAATGGGCTGGACAGCGCGCCACATCCCGCTCGGGCCCGCCTCGCGCAGCCGCCGGTCAATCTCCTCCCGCGTGTCGCGCCGGATCGCGGAGCGGACCTGGCGGTTCAGGCTCTTGTAGGTCTCGCGGTCGCCGTCTCGGAGTGCCGCGCGTCGCCGCGCCATGATGTCCCTGGTGGCGCTGGTGACGAACGGCGCCGTTGGGTTGCGCACAACGCGCCGCTTGAGTGGGGCCAGAGAGTCTAAAATAGGCCGAGTCGCCACCATCGAGTCCAACAGCCCTAGAAGAGGACAGTTCTTTCAAGGCTCTAGAAAGCATGGGTAAGGTCACCGGTTGTAAGACTAGCCGGGCTGTGGTGACGCACGGTGGTCTCGGAGGGAGAGGTGGCACGCTGTGGCAGTCGGCTGCCAGCTCGGCAGCTATCTTAGGCCCGACTGAGGCGATTGAAGTCGTCAGCTCGGTCCATCGGCATATCCTCGGCGCCGCCGCCACCTCCTCTCGTTGGTCGAAGGGCGAACTCACGGATCCCGCGCCAGAAACTCGCGCCAGAGTTCTGGAACAGATAGCTACAAGCCTTAGCTACAACGTTTTCTTAAAATCATTTTTCGATATTCCGGGCGTAAAGGAGTTAAATGGGCGTGGGGGTTAAAAAATGTCGGAACGTCCGCTGATCGCTTCCAAATCGTACTACAGTACTGAAATATGCACTACTTCGACTACTACTTCGTAGTGGAATTTAATATGATCGCTTTCAAATTCTACTAGATGTACTGAAAATACACTACTTTGACTACTACTTCGTATATTTGCTGGCGTTTAATTCAATAAATAAAGATGTAATGTATGGAAATATAAATCATTGATAGGAAACAATACCTTTAATTTATAATAGACAAAACAATTACGATAAAAATTATATCTTGTCTAATTAATTTGGGCGTTACATTCCTTACTGTTCTACCCGTTGTTCTTTTACCCTGCTCTCAAGGGGTACTCAAAAGTTTTTTTTAGTATATACTATAAATATACTATAAAGACTAAAAAACACCAAAAAATGAAGATCACTACCAGATTTGGGATAATATACCTAACAACCCAGGGCAATAGAACACTGGGTACTCCAAAGTTTTTGTTGTATATACTAAAAATATACTATAAAACTAGAAAACATACCAACAAATGAAGGTCACTACCAGATTGGCAAGTATGGCGTTCGTGTTTCAATCAAGAATAATACATATTTGTACAGCCTTTGCATTCACTCCCGTGCAGTTCGTCACCGACGGCAGTGTATTTATTGGTCCGCGTCTCGCTTTATGTTCCAGTTTCTGATTAGTTAGTGGATAATTGAATTACTTAATTTTTGTCAGCTCTGTGAGCAGTCATTGTCGTGTTGGGAAACCCCTATCTGCAGGTTTTCTTGACTGAAAAGACTCCAGCCGAATATATTTGAGTTTTTGGCGAAGGAATGCAGTGCTGGCGAAAGAATGTTGTACTGGTTCCAGCCCGGGCAGAGGCTATACCATCAGCCAATCAGCTTGCAGCTGGTGCTAGTAAGCGAATCGCCGGCAGCAGCCTTAGAATTTGTGTCATTTTCTGGACTTTTTGGGTCCAAAGAATTTTGCTCTCTTCATATTTCATATCACGCCGCTCAATATTGTTTTCCCCGCAAGTTTGGTAAGACTTCGCTCGGCCTTCGGCCTCGCTCGTAATATACATCCTTGACACCTAACTGGCTGAATTTGGCGACACTGTGTTGAGATAATTTTGTATGTACTCATTGGTTATTTGCAGAACTTTGTACGTACAAGTTATTGGTTCATGTCATATTCTTCTGCATCCGGCTGTTGCGCTGAAGCACCGGAGCCTGGACAGCTCGGCGGCGACTGCTGTGTGTTGAATAGTGCAAGTTCGATCGGGTCTGCTGCCGTTGTACTGTGACTGGCGCATGTGAGGCCTTCTGCATTTATATTGTTGCTAAGCGTGGCGTTGGTTCAGTCCCTGGGGTGCTTGACAAGAGATTAACTTGGTATGTATCTTAGGATGAGCAGTAGTCGGCTCAGCAGTAGCAGAAGAGGGCTCCTGTAGTCGGCTATCTGGGGCTTCCCCGGCACAAGCGTTGATGTCATGCAGTTTGTTTTCACATTCTGTTGTGTATTTTCCTTGGTGTGAAACATGTGTTATATAAAATATATGTGATTGATCTCATTATAAAGGCATTGCACGTGATTTTAAACATTGGCAGATCCAGAACGGTGGTTTCAGGCCTGGGGGATATAAAATATATGTGATTGATCTCATTATAAAGGCATTCCACATTATTTTAAATATTGGTGTATCTAGAACGGTGGTTAATTTTGCTCCGATTTTAGGTTTTGGGGGGGGGGGGCATGGCCGCCATGCCCCCTTCCCCTGGATCCGCTAGTGATTTTAAATATCACATTTGTATGTGCTCTGTTGTAGTATTTATATCCTGATCTAGTCATAAGCATGCTTGAATTT
>JAXIVJ010004446.1:0-82871 GCA_036785665.1 Chirona hameri | reverse complement strand
CTCTCTCTCTCTCGCTCTCTCTCTCTCTCTCTCGCTCTCTCTCTCTCTCTCTCTCTCTCTCTCTCTCTCTCTCTCTCTCTCTCTCTCTCCTCTCGCTCGTCTCTCTCGTCTCGCTCTATTCTCTTCTCGCTCGCTCTCGCTCTCCGCTCTCTCTCTCTCGCTCTCTCCTCCTCTCGCGCTCTCGCGCTCTCGCTCGCTCTCTCGCTCTCTCGCTCACTCGCTCTCTCGCTCTCTCGCTCCATCTCGCTCTCTCGCTCTCTCGCTCTCGCTCGCTCTCTCGGGGGGGGGGCGGCCGCCCCCCGCCCCCGCCCCCCCTGTATCCGCCCCTGGAATGGGCCCTTGATTACTGCGACGAAAGTCCTATTCCACCCGCAGTCTCTGAACAGTCTCCATAATTATATTACACACTTATGCAATATTCTCCTTTCTCTCCAAGCACATACTTTGAGCTTGGCCTTCGCTGATGCAACCAGTTAGCGTTTCCCTTCCCGGTGAAACAGGTCCTGCTTTTCTGCAGAAGTTTCTACGTCTGGGAAAGGTGCAAAAAAATCCAGATAATTTCGCCGTGGCCGTATATTTCCATCATGCGTCGGCGAAGAGGTCATCGACATCATATTTTTTTTTCTTCTCAAAAGATACGCACGCCAGTAAGAAAGGAACAATACATAACCAAGCATAGGAACATAACCAGAACATGACATCTTATACTGTCATATGCTAACAGTAACATGCCTACTACATATCACGCATTTACATGCCGCATCATCGCCTATTTCAACTATTTGTCACCTATTTAATTTGCCACCCGAGTCACTTCTATCCTAATAAAACATACGCATATGCGCATACCCACACAAATGACGCAAACGAATATCAGTCGAACGAAACGAATGACCGATATCGGTGATAAGTAGCCGATATTCAGACGTTGGAACCGTGAGTGACAAATACAGCAGCAGCTTTTACGAAGCATAAATACACGTATTTATTTGGGACATTTGTATTTGACGTTGGACCCCATCCTCGCCGAAGCGGGCTATTCCGGAGCCACATACAAGCATGGACAACACGAATGATACACTCATCCTAATATAAAATGAAGACAGTTTCACTACAGCACATACTCCCATACAGCACATACTTCAATACTCTCACATACACATTACATCACATACACTGCAATGCTCTCACACGCACATTACGTTATATACATCAGGCTACTCTGTTGAGGCTATGTTCTGTATCGCTCTTTTGAATGCGGGCGATGGCTTGAGTGACGTGTCGCTAAAGGCAGCTCATTGTTAGATTTTGCACAACATGATATAGAAATCGGTGCTTGCCAGCCTCTGTCCTCACGCGTGGAAGGGCCAGGTCAGAGTTCTGTCGCGTAGAGCGGGAGCGGAGATCAGAATTGACATGAAGCTGGGAAGCAAGAGCCTGTGGTTCCCCGGTGTTTCGAATTTTGTGTAGTAGATTTAGGGAGTGCTGTCTGTATAGCTGCTGGGCAGTGGGCCAGCCAAGCTCAGCTCGCACGTCAGAGATGTGATCAAATTTACGTTTGCCAGATATGACACGAAGGGCAAAATTTAGAATTTTGTCAAGGCGTTGTATGTTCCTCTGCGAGCCATTGCCAAATACTGCTAAACAGTACCGAGAACGTGTGAAACGACCAGGCATTTACCAAGAAGTGCAACAGCTCGCGGGGGATGCTGTGCCGCACGTGCGATAGCCCAATGAGGATACCACTACATTTTTTACCAGGGAAGACACATGTGAGTCCCATGTGAAGTGCTTATCAAACAGAACACCTAAATTTTTGACGTATGGGCTCTCTTGTACTATGTCTTCGCGGAACTGAACAGCAACAGGATAAAGGTCGCGACAATTTTGGCGGGATCCGAACGCTATTAATTCGGTCTTGCTTGTATTTACTTTGAGACCATGAGAGTGAAACCAGGTATCAAGTGCACTCAGGGTGTCCTCCAATTTACTGACCAGATCATTGAGTTGGTGTTTTTTGCCGGATAACAAAATTTGAGTGTCATCAGCGTACTGGACCACATGAGCATCCCTCGCGAACAGGCACATATCGTTAGCGAATATTTGAAAAAGTAAAGGCCCAAGAGACGAGCCTTGAAAAACTCCGATAGAGTTGGGGAGAGGCCTGGAGAAATGAAGGTTCCCACTCCCATCAGCCGTACAGACAGACTGAGTGTGACCGCAGAGGTATGATGTAAACCAGGTGGGATCGATGTTATATGTACGTAGTTTAGAGAGGAGCATAGAATGGTCGATGACATCGAAGCACTTGGATAAATCGAGGAGACAGAGAAGGGTGAGTTCCTGGTGGTCAATAGCCGAGAGGATGTGATCAGAAACAGTCAGAAGGGCGGTCTCAGTAGAGAGCAGGGAGCGGAACCCGTGCTGGGATGAGGAGAACAGGTGGTTATCCGACATGTATGAGTAAAGCTGACGTTGCACAATACGCTCAATGAGCTTTGGGAAGGCAGATACAATGGAGATAGGGCGAAAATTGGAAGCTTCGGACTGGCTGCCGGCTTTGTGTATTGGATGAATAATGGAATGTTTCCAGGGCGCTGGGTATTCGCCGGAAGATAGGCTAGTATTGATGATATGGAGTAAAACGGAGCCGATAGCAGCAAAGCAAAGCTTTATTACCTGAATAGAGATGCCGTCAGCACCACAGGCCCCTGAATTTTTCATTGAGTTGAGGAAGGACCGGAGAGCGGACAGAGAGATAGGCTGTAGTTTGAAGGCACATGTGCCGACACGAGGTAGACGGACAGGGAGAGAGGGGGGCTCACCCCTGGCCCGGACCTCACTCGCAGCCCGGGGACCGACGCCCACAAAGTACTGGTTTAGCTCGTCAGGGGTGGCCTCTGGCACGATGCGGTCGGCAGACTTCTTGCCCGCTATGATTTGACGTACATTCCGAAATATGGTGGTAGGACCCAGCTCACGCACTCTCCTGGCGATGTCCTGCCTTGTGTCGTGACGAATGGCAGAACGGACCTGTTTGTTAAGCGCAATGAACTCAGGGGTCCTACCACTATGGACAAGAAGTCTGCGACGCTGTGCCATCAGGTTGCGAGTGGTGTCAGATACAGGGGGAGCGGAAGGGTTACGAATTTTGATGCGTTTTAGAGGTGCGTGATGGTCGAGGATGGGGAGGAGACAATTTATGAATGCAGACCACTGGTCTGACACTTCCACGCGTGAGAACACTCCACTCCAGTCAGTGGCTCTGAGAGCAGCGTGAAAAGCCGATATATTAATGCGATGTAGGCGCCTAGATGAGACGAAAATCGGCTTACGGCGAGGCTTGGGGATGGACAATTTAGCTTGTATGATACAGTGATCACTATAGGGACATGGGCAGACAGATACGTCACTCAAAAAGTTTCCCGTATTGGACACAAACACATCAAGTAGAGATCCAGACTCGTATGTGGGACTAGTCACGTGCTGGTGCAGGGCCAGGCTGTCTAGGAACTGATTAAATCTCGATTTACATATATCGTTGTCGGACGCTAGAAGGTTGCAGTTAAGGTCGCCAGTTATTACAATATTGTCAGTGGACGAAAGAAACACGCGTTGCACTTGAGTTTCAAGAAAACCGAGGTCGGCTGATATGGCGGCTACGGTGTGTCGAGGAGGTCTATATACGCAACCTAGGTTAAAACGACGACCGTGCGAGTTACTGACTTGTAACCAAAACGTTTCTATTTTGCCGTCGTTTTTGGCACCTACAACTGATTTAAGTGGTTTTACTTTCAAATTGTTTTTTATCAGTACAGCTATTCCCCCGTAACCACTACCGTCTGGACGGTCGGCACGGTGCAGAGAAAACCCCGGGAACGTGACGAAGCGTGAGCAAGTTTCGGGGCGAAGCCATGTTTCTGTGAGCACAGCAATATCACAATTTAATAATTCTAAATCATGCCGGAGGTCTAAAATCTTAGGTTTTAGGCTTAAAATGTTCAACGCCATGATGTATAAGGCCCCGCGTCCAATCGTATCAGAGCCATGAGGTTGGCGTGTCACTTCAGTTGCGTTGTGCGCCTGTGCAACCGGATGCTGGCCGGCAGCGCTGACCAGAGGTGCTGTGGCGGCCTCCCCTTGCAAGATGTGCCGATCTTGTTGTCGGTCGGTTGCGGCGAGCGCCGGCCCCGGCCGGTCGCTGGTAGTCGCGTCGGGTGGGTCGGCGGCCACCGCCGCCGCTCGGTCTGACGGAGTAGCGGGCGTCGTCGGCTCGTCTCTGACTTGCGTCTCTGTCTCTATCGTGGTGACGGGCGGTTGTTGGCACACTACACGACAGGGCCCATTGGGGTCCCCAGTGCCGAGAGCAGTCGGCTGGTCGCTGCTCCCTCTCTCTCTCGCTCGGCGGGCCCGCCACCCGCCCCGGGCTCCCCGCCGCGCCGGCCGCCGGGAACGTGCCCCGGTGACCGTTTGGCCGCCTGGCATTTGTTGACTTTAGCCGGGCGGCACTGCGGCGGCAGTCCCCTGGTCAAGGGGGGTTGCCATGGCGATGGCCAGGGCTGGTGGTGTTCGTCCGCTCTGTTGCGTTGGTATGCGTTGGAAAAAGTAGTTCTAGAACATTGAAGCAGGACTCTTGAAGAAATGAATATTTCGAGCACGTAATATCACTGCCGCACCATAGAGAAAAAAGACACTTATTTGAAACAAATCTTGAAGCGTTCACACACTTTCTGACACAGACCGAGGTTTCTGTCTTCCGGCTTGGTTGTTCACGCAGGTTTCAAATCACAAATCTTCTGAGGTAGATAATAGATCGAAAACACAACTCACAGTTTATATGATGTAGCACGCAGATGAACTAGAAGATAAGAGCACGTAGACACTAAATTTCACGAAGCAGGGTGTCGAATTCCCCGATTAATCAGAAGACAGTGCGGAGCGGCCGGGGGTCGCCCGTCTAGCGCGCCGACCCGGCCGTAACTGAAACATCGAGTCGATTGCTACATAACAATAAAGGCACATGATGCGTGCGAGCACAAATACAAGCTCAAACATCTCGTCTCCAGCAATGCGCTCAGTCAATCTTTTTCAGACAGCATACCTCACCACTATCTGCAGCACGCAATCTATTAGTGCACAAAGACAAACTACATGTCGCATACTACGCTTTGGAGTTTTTGGGCGCCTCAACTGCTCAGGTTATTGGCGATAGATTGTGTGTCTTGTAGACAACACAATGCTGGTGGTGGTGGCCGCCAGGGCCATCACCACGCTGTCGCTCCGCATGTACTGGACCGGGCCGCCGTGGCCTGATGACGGCCGGACACCGATGGCGGAACGATCCCCATAAGCACGGTACCAGCATTGGGGCCAGCTTGCGGTGGCGCTCGCTCGCGCGACTCTGGCCGCCGCACGGTGAACCATCTTGGTATTATCTTATATCTTGGCATTGGCTTGGTGAGCCTCTTGAGCAGATGGTCGGTCTCGGCATCGGGCTGCTTATTGAACACAACGGCCAGCGTCTTGGCAGCGCGCGCCGCCGTCAGCGGGTGCCGCTTCTTCAACGCCAGCTTGGCGAGCATCACGGTGACGATGTCTTGCAGCGGCGCAGCAACGCTGGGCCGGGCGGCGGCCAGTAGCGCCGTCAGCTGCGTGTGCTGCCACGGCGCCGCGTGGGAGAGCGGCACGCCGTGCCACCGCTCAGCCAGCGTGCTCAGCACGTGATCGCCGTCTCCGTTAAGGAAGAGGCCGTTCGCTCCACGATGTCAGTCACCGTGGCCAGCACGCGCTCGGTGGCGGTGGCCTCCTCGCGGCTGACGCGCACCTGCCGCACCAGCAGCAGTGACAGGGCGGCGCGCGCCGCCTCCAGCCCGGTCACGCCGGCCGCCACCGCCGCCAGCTGCCGCTCAGCCTGGTTCTCCGGCGATACCGCACCTCTGTTGAGCTGGGTCAGCAGCGGCTGCACCAGAGCCGTCACCACGGCGGTGGGGTATCGGTCGGCGGCGGCCCCGATACAGGTCAGCGCCGCCGCCCGGACCGCGGTGTCCTCCGTCGTGTCCAGACCGGCCAGGTGCACCGCCAGTGGTGCCGCCTCCGCCTCGCCCACCAGCCAGGGGCAGGAACTGAGCACAGAGAGCGCGGCCGTTTGCAGAGGCCGGTCTCCGCCGGCCAGCTCGGCCAGCAGCACGGCAGCCAGCCAGCCGCGGCCGCAGCGGCTCCACAGCCGGCGACTCGTCCGCGCCGCCGTCCGCCAGCAGCCGGTCAAGCGCGCTCAGCGTCTCCAACCGCTCGGCGGCCGAGTCTCCGCGTCGGCCTCCAGCTGGCCAAGCAGGGCCGGCACCGCCTCACCCAGCACCGCCGCCGAGCGGTTGGAGACGCTGAGCGCGCTTGACCGGCTGCTGGCGGACGGCGGCGCGGACGAGTCGTCGGCTGTGGAGCCGCTGCGGCCGCGGCTGGCTGGCTGCCGTGCTGGCCGGCGGAGACCGGCCTCTGCAAACGGCCGCGCTCTCCGTGCTCAGTTCCTGCCCCTGGCTGGTGGGCGAGGCGGAGGCGGCACCACTGGCGGAGCACCTGGCCGGTCTGGACACGACGGAGGACGCCGCGGTCCGGGCGGCGATGCTGATCTGTATCGGGGCCGCCGCCGACCGGTACCCCACCGCCGTGGTGACGGCTCTGGTGCAGCCGCTGCTGACCCAGCTCAACAGAGGTGCGGTATCGCTCTTGGACCCAGAGCTCCCGGCCGCCACCCAGAGCTCTTGGACTAGCTTGGCCGGAAGCACACTGGCCGGACACAGTGCCGAGGCTGCTGTCCACGGAGCGGCACTTGTTCGCCAGGAAGCCAGCGGCGTACGCCAGAGCTTCCCGGCCGAACTCCAGACTGGCCGCCACGGGGTGACCAGATGGCGGTCCTTGGTGGGTCTGCGCATCTTGCAGGAGCTGGCTGGACTGCAAGTCGTCGTCCGGATCATCCATAACCGCCCCCTCGTCCCTGAGGTCCTTCAGGACGCTGTCGCTCAGGTACACAGGATTCTTCTCCTCCATGGCGACAGAGGCGCCGGAGGCCGAAGGCTGACTTCTTGAGCCGGCTGCCACTGCCGGTGAAGTGCCCATCCGCAGCAGCCGGATACGCGTCTTCACCTCCACCGGCGTCGGGTCGGTGTTGGTCCCGGGCATGTACCGGATCTGCGAAAACAATGCATGCAAATCATAAATATTGTGTTAAGCATGCAAATATTAGGACTCAGCAGTACTGTGACGGTTACCATCTGTATACAGCACAGGCATATAGTGGAAAGACTGACTGAACTCGAACATGTTCAGTGCAAGCACAAATAACTCAATTAGCGCCTCAGAATAGTGTGCTAATCATTAAAGTCCGAAATGCAATGTTTTGAATCAAAAACATGTCATGTCTTGCCAACTATCACTGTCTTCTGTCCCCTGTCGGCTGTCACTGTCCAATTGTTGGATGTTTAAAATGCCAGACTACTATATGTGGTGCAGAAGATGCTGACACTTAAAGGGAATGTTTCACCTTTGTATTAGTATTAAATTGAGATAGCCAATATCTTGGGCCACTATTTAAATGTATAAATTACTCAGGTCATTTTCCCCAAAACTTAACCGTTTTAAGCAATTTAATTTACCATTTGCAAAATGAATCCAGGCTGGTGCAGTCGCTGATTGGCTAACAGACACCTTTTCAGCCAATCAGCAGCGGTATATAATGACGTCATTCGCCCAAATCTAAAAACTTAATTTGTATAACGTTAAGTGACTTTGAGTGAAAAATATCACAATCGTTTTCAGCAGCACTGCTTCATATTTTCTACTACAACCAATGTATATTTGACAACTTTCAGAAAGGTGAAACATTCCCTTTAAGCACTGAAAAACTACTAACATCATGAAGTCTGTGCTATAGCGCATAATGTTGTGGCGCCCTAAAACCCCAATACACCAACCAGTGTTTTGACATAAGGTGAAGATGTCCAAACCTCATTTTTGTTTCACGCTATCAGTGTGTGCACACAATACTGATGCACTAAGGCACTGATAAAGTATTGGCACTTAAGTGCATTGGTATCTACATTCCAATAGCATGGAACGTCTGATGTTTTGATGTGTCCGAGGCTACAGTTGTTGACCCTATCAATATGATCATCATGATCCTTGGATGTTTCTTTATCACTGCCAGTTTGATATGCTGAGAAAGTACATCAAACATTTGAGTAACTGCTGCTTTTATCATACTTGTTGCAAATTTTATGTCACTGATGTTTTGTTTTCAAACTTGAACTGGATATGCAAGGAACTCAATATATTTGCACATGACACCATTGGCTTTGGGAAGCAAATAAGCTTGATGCTTCGAAATTATTTGACTGAATTTCGCTTCATTTAAAAGCCCGTTAAATGTTGACCTCATTGTAGCATTGTTAGGCTTTGACATGTATCGTAAACGCATATTTGTATCACAATTACGTACCCGCACACCCTCCACTTACACAGCGCGAGGACTCGGGAAGTGATGATCACTGGCGATGTTTTTCAAACGTGTGCAGTGTTATCAGCGTCAATCAGCTTATTCAGCAACGACGATTCCCGTTGCTGATTGGTCAACTTTCACGGTTCCGGTGTGCGCAGTACTCAGGAAACACGTCACTGCTTGCCAATACAGTAAACTTTGAAATATGACAACCTAAAAGTCAAATTTTGAAGCGCGCAACACAAATTTCCAAGATGTGTTTGTCTCAAAATAAAACTATTTGAATTTTCTACTTAATGCTTTAAATTATACGACCCGACTATTTATGGTTCTTCAAAACTCAGAGATGCAGCCCAGTATTTGCAAATGACAGCCTTGGGCTTTCGAGCAAATTGAACTATGTTTCGACAAAATGTATGGAAAAACTTGTATATCATTTCAAAGCTCTTGAAATTTTGATCAAGATGTGAAGTTATCTCGACCCGACTATTTCCGGTTTTTGACAAAAACATGGGTTGCAGTTCAAAGAGAGTGTGCTGTTGTGGTATGTTGTACATTGGAGAACCGATTGTGAATATTTGCCAATTTTAATTTCAGAGACTAATAGGTGTTTTTCAGTCGTCAGTTTCTTGTCATTTCAGATATGCATTCAAAGTTTAGCTCAAACCTTCGGATTTTCTACAACGCTGTCATTTGGAAGAGCCCACACCCTTGCCCCACCCTGCATTTTTATTTTGCTAATTAGACAGTTAAATTCAAATTGCTTTCTTTTGTGTATATAAGTCCCACGTATCAACGTTAATATAAATTAACTCAAATATCCATAGTCTAAATACCTTTTTAGCCTAAACAAAACAGCTGAAAAAAGTGATCACCATAGGGTCTGTGTTGAAGGCCGGCACTCGGCGCTACCTAGTATTCTATTTACCGTGTGCAGACCTTGGGCACAGATAAACAAAGCTACTGCCAAAGCCAAGGCCGTACAACTTCACTGCTGCGCGTAATGGCGGTTTGAAGTACTTGACAATTGTGAATCGTTGAGCTCAAAACGGCGCACACAATTAATGCCGTCGCCGAAATGACTAACTTTATCACCATAAATAACTTAAAATCACCAAAATGAAAATGTCAACATATTGAGGATTTCGGCAGATGGACTTCTTTAAGAAATATTTAAACTTGAACTGGCCCCAGGGGTTAGGATTTGATACTACAGCTTATTTTCGAATACGAACATGAACAATTGTCTTCACGCAATTCTGAGGCGTCGCGATTCTGATGTGTGAAGTTGTGAATATAAAGTGAAAGTGACAGACATTCGCGAATATCGATCTGCTGCTTAAAGGGAGATAATGACCTTTTTCCACAAAAATGGAGTTAGCACCTGAAATCGATAGACGAGACCAAAATATATTGTAAATTCATCACATTTTGCATATAACAATTCCTACCGCGAGATATTTCAATTCATAGTTGATAAGCGCTCCACGCTTATAATCAGCAAGCACTCGGTAACGTATTCAGTAAATTAGCCTCCCTACGCATTGTTATTTATCATGAAGGTATGCAATATGTTTCCTGCATTCTATCTTTTGCGAATATGTGCCAAACTTTTATGAACAATCAACAATCATTTAAAAAAAGTGCATTGAAATCGGCAGTTTAAGTAGGCCCCCGATGGCAACCTATTTAGTGTCGGAGATTTGTTTATAAGTGCCCATTCAACAACGTTGAACAGATTGACACAAAAGCGCCAGATGTTGCGCTTTCCAATAGTGTAGGGAAAATACCGATCATAAATTTTCCCAAACTTCCAACTTTGAATTAGGGAATAATTGTATTTAATTCTTAAATTTAGATCACATCATTTTAATACCATAACGGTAGCCAAAAAAAGTGTGGCTAACAAAATCAAAAGGTAATTATCTCCCTTTAATTAACACACGTGATTCTTTTACGGCCCAGTCCTGGCGAATTCGTCGCAAATGTGACGCATCAAAACACATTGTTTGGAAATTGGTTTTGAAGGTGTTGTTGGGGAGGGTGTCACGTGGAATTATGCAAGGCCATATATAAATTATGGAGCTATTGTGATAAGAAGTTATAGTGGAACTAGACAGTTTTGCATTCTGGGATAGGTCTTGGCCACTTAAGATTTCTTTACTAAATGTTTTTTTTTTGTGTATGGCAGTTTGTGTATGGCACCTTTATAATTGTAATTGCATAAAATACACTATTTGTTCACTACCAAAACTACGAATGATATGACTTGAATATGTCCTTTCTCATGTGGAACTAAATAGTACATATGTATCAATAAATATTATCAGTAATATGTATTTACAATAGTATTAACCCGTCCACTGCAGGGGGTTGATTTCCGCCCCCTACCCTCAGGTTTTTCGCAGATAGCGAACAGGTGTGCCAAAACCCGGCGGCGCACAGCGCCGCCGGGTTTTGGCACACCTGTTAGGACATCAATTGCGCACACTTTGAAAAATGGAATGGAATCTCAATATACTCATACATACACATACTCATAGCACCTCGTCGGCCATAGCGCACGGGCGGCGCGCGACGCGACGCTCATGACGCTCATGCCGCCAGCCCTCGCGTGAGCGGCTCTGCGCTGTGAGCGGCTCTGCCAGGAGTGGCGGCGCGCAGGCTCCCAGTGACCGGCGAGCGGACGAGAACGGCACATCGTCCTCGGCCCAGATGCGCCTACTCGAGTCCCACGGCTGCCCGCTGCCACTGCACACTGCCTGCATCGTTCACGTAGTCGGTGAGAGCCTGGCGGATACGAGCCGCCTCACGGGAGTGGATATTCGTGCCAGCCCTCGTGATGTCGACCAGGGTGGGGACGTGCTCCCTCTCGTCCGGGACTGGTGCGCCGCCGCACGAGGCATCAGCGTCCTCGACTTCTCGCTGCCGCAGGAAGTTGTGGAAGACACACGTGGCCTTTACAAGGTCCGCCACTCTCCCAGGCGCACAGCCCACCGTGTCGCGATAGATGCGCCAGCGCTGCGCCATGATACCGAAAGTGTTTTCCACGCAGCGACGCGCTCGGCTGAGGCGGTAGTTGAAGACGCGCCGAGCGTCCGCCTTCGGCTCAACGAGCGACGCCTTCGGGTACGGGCGCATCATATGACGCTGCAGTGGGAAGGTCTCGTCGCCGACGAAGAAGTGAGGCAGGACGACGTCCGTGTTGGGCAGCGCCCGCGGTGGCGGTAGGACGTCGCCGACCTCCATCTGCCGCCGAAGAAGTACCGCCAGGTCCGAACTGGCGAAAATGCTGCCGTCGCTCTCACTTCCCACGCTGCCGACGCTGATGTACAGGAACCTGTGGAGCCATTAGGAACTGTCAGTTACTATCACGTGCAGGATTACGTGGCGATTACCACATATAGCCACATTGTACAACTTACAACAAAATTACAAACAGCGTCAAAGTATGGAGCGATAACTGATCCTGAACTAGAGTGCAGAGTGGAATATTTAATCTCATTATAACCATTCGGAGTGAAGGAAAAGACAAATTAACGCTACGTGGTTTTGCAAACACAAACACAATTTGTCAAGCACAATTGTGTTAATTTTGGGCTGTAACAATTGTCACACCTATCATCTCCCTAAGTATTATTATTATACTTTACCTCAATTGCTCACAACGAAGCATTTGCAATGTCATGAAATGCGTGACTCGTGAGTACGGTACTGACCCATTCTACGACGTAAACAAATGCAACTGCTATGAACTACGACACAACGTGCAAGTGCACACTTGAGCTTTATACTTCCGATAGTTGAGTGAGGCGGTCGAGGTGACGGGCGGCAGTAGCCAGACCAGGGGCGGCAAGAGTCAAACTGGGGCGGCAGTCAACCAGAATAGACCGATGAAGCTGTTCCGGTTGACGGCAGCCGACCAGAGCAGCTTGCAGAGAGGAAATAGCAAGTTAGCGTGTATAAGTGGTTGACATTGAGTGCTAACAAATTGAGTTGCAAGTGAAGATTTCACAGCAAAATTGGAAAAATGTGTCCAATTATGGTCCTTTGTGTGCATGCATATACCATATGGGTGCACGTGTGTGTGTGTGTGTGCGCGCGCGCATGTATTTTTGATAACGATGAACACACCCACCTATTTCGTGCGTCAGCAACGGCCAGCAGGACCACGCTGCAGAAACCTTTGTAGCATCGGTAGAGGGTGCCGGTTCTGGGTGGCTTCTCCAGCGCCACGTGCTTGCCGTCAACAGCACCAATGCAGTTTGTCAGCTGCCACTGGTCGGCAAATACCTGCTTTGCGGTGAGGAGCGGCCACGTTGCCCTAGATGTGGGGAATTCCTAACAGTTCGTCACGTGCTTGTGTCCTGCCGTCATCTTTCTAATGAACGGTCGAGTTTTTTTTGGTTCCAGCGCCCTTAGTTTGCAGGATGTCCTGAGCGACGAATCGTGCCACATTTCTGAGGTTTTTCATTGTCTTGCTCACGTTTGTTTTCCTTCTGCCTACCCTCACTGTTGGGTTGAGTGATCGTTTTGGTTGAGTCAATTTTTTAACCAGATGTTATGGGCGCCACATAGCGTAGTAGCTGCGGCGCCCTTAAACCCAAATCATCATCATCTGGTCGGCGAACGTGTCGACCGACGCCCTCCAATGCCGACTCCTCCAGTGTCGGCGACCGAAGGTATAGCGGAGCCAGACGCTGATAGATTGCCCCGCACACTTCATACACGACGGCCAACATAGTGCAGGGTGCGATTCGGTAGGATTCAGCGATGGTCTTCATCGTAGGTACCACCTGCCGCCAGGTATCTGCAACCAAGGCTATAGAACAGGTTGTCACGTTCCTACGTCACCATTTCATCACTAGATTATAGGTTTTATACCTCATGTTTTTAGTATACTCCTAGTGAATACAAATGTATCAATTATATTCTTACAAAAACAGACAAATGCAAAAACAGACAAAAGTACTGAATTCAAAGAGTGAAATAATACCAAACTAAATTTCCATTTGACTTGAATTGCTGCAAAATAGTGAGGCAGACATTGAATATTTCAAACATAGTTCATACCAAAGCAATAGATACCAGGTAGCGTCGTCCCACTGCGCATCCTTCTGCGCAGGTGTCCGGATGACGTAATAGAGGGTGTCAACCAGCCGGGAGGCTGCCGCGTACGCGTTCAATTGACCAAGTTCAAACGCGAAACAAATTGTTTTCCCGTGACATTACAAAAACAATTTAGGATGGAATTCATTTATCTATATTTAGACTGTTCGAATCGGCACGATATATCTCATTTTTAAGTCATTTATATTATATTTCGGAGATTTCCGAACAGGCAGATATCCATAACAGGCACTGTGTGCAGCCAGCATCGGTCAGCGGCCGATCCGGTGCAAGTAGGCTGCTCCGAACCGCTCCAGTGGCCGGCCCGGAACTGGTACACATCGACATTGGACCGCAACGAGTTGGTCCTCCATTTCGACCGGCTCGTGCAGTCGGGTCACCATGACAGACCTGTACCAACCGTCCGGCCAACTCCGCTGCCAGGTGGAGATGGCGCCTCGGGAGACGGCTTTCAGGACAGTCCAAACGTCGGTGAGAGTGTTTAGTTGGGGAGGTCACCGGTTTTTCGAGTGATTGGATTCTGGATGGACACACTGTAACGACGTATCCGGGTCACGCCACCAATTTGTAACGACGTATCCGGGTCACGCGTATCAATTTGTAACGTTTTCCCGCTGTCGCTGCTAAATATAGTTCGTGGCTCGTGATAGTCTATCTCTCTCTAGGCCGAATCACTTCACTCTCACCCCTCACTCTCTCACTCTCTCAGACAAACTTTCTTCTCGCGTTGTTAGTTTTATTGGTATTTGATGTCCAGCCGGCAAGCGGTCCGGCGTGGACGGCGGTCAGATCCAGAGTCCCGTCACAGGGTGCTACAGTCACCGGCGGCACCTCCTGCCAGCGGCGGCCCGGTCTTTCGAACTCCACGCAGGCGCAATACTCAGTCGCCCGAACCAATCAAATGAATAGGACAACCCTCAGCGGTAGCATAACAGAGGAGGTTCTCAAACCAGCGAAGTGGTTCTCAAACACCACTCCGTTACACCACAGCCGAGGTCCTTATGCGGAAATTGCTGCTTAATGCAACATTGTATGCATCGTCCTACCACGCCTGTTAGAGTCCGCTCACATTTACATAAATGGACGAGCACAAGGTTAGAGACATTCACAAGTCACAACATATAATATACAACACGCATGCACAATCACAATACATCACATCAATACATACATACATACAATCAATACATACAACTCACACACACACACGTTATCCCAAGCCCACACCCGTAGAAGTCCACGCGGTGTCGAAGTTCAGTCGAAGTTCAACAGTTCAATAGTCCAACTTATTTCGCACCATTTCGCTCTTTCGCTCACTGTCGCTCGCAATCAATCGCTTTCGCTCCGTCAGTCAATCGCTTTCGCTCCGTCAGATGTCGCACGGGTAGTCACCGCTCGCTTGGCCGGGCACGATGTTGCATTACGCCCGGTAGGTGGCGTGCGGGTAGCCATTTCCCTCGGCAGGTGGCGTGCGGGTAACGGAGCCGGGGGTCGGTGGTGGACCTGTTGGCCGTGTCCCGTTTGACCTGCTGAGCACAGCGGTCCTCGGCAACGCCTCCTGGAGGTTCCGGCGGCGTACCGGGGTGACCTTTCTCCGTTGTCGGATCCCCGTCAGCGCCAGGGGAGCGCCTTCGGCCAGATGGGGTTTTGTCTGTGGGCCGTCACACAGGCGTCCCGCAGGGGCATCGGCTTCGGCCGGTGTAAGGAGAGTAGCGCCCCTCGGGTCCCAGCTAACCCCCCCCCCCTCCCTCCATCCCCCCTCACACTCACCCCCCGGCCCAATCCCGGTCCATTTTTGCAACCCCCGTAACAAGTCCCGAACCCCTCCCCTCCCCACTCAGTTTACTGGGTGTCCCCGTTGAAGCCTCCTCCCTTTGCGGCGTTTGACGGTCGGGTGCTAGTCGCCCGACCTGAACAGGCTTCTTGCGTCAATCATGGATATTGTCCTAGCATTAACTATGATGTGACAGGGGACGCCTGGCTTTTTACATTGGCAAGGCTTTTCTGCGACTAGGCGCGTCGACCCGTACCCTGGGATGAAGGGGTCCTGGAGGCTGAGCCACCTGCCGCGCGGGCTAGTCGTGGGAGCGTGGCAACACTCCTCTTTGGCCTGGATTTCCGGAAGGGCGGGGACACTCAGTGAGGCGCCGCACTGAGAAGCTTTCGCGTCGGGGCTGCTGCCGGGGGTCGTGGCTTGGCTGTCTCGCTGCCGCAGGGCGGGTGCATGCACTTGTCTGGCGGCTGCGGGGTGGCTTTGCCGCTGCACCGGGTGGCGTCCCGGCTTAAGGCGTCAAGGGAGGAGGCGGCGTCTAAACGGCGGGGGTGGTGAGTCTCTCTCTCCCCTCTGGGAGGGCGTCGTCGGGCCCCGTACAGCCCAGTCCCCAGCCCTCGGCCTTGTAGCGGCGCCGTGGTGGAGCGTCGGCGGGGACTGGGCAGAGACCAATCACTTACCATGGATACTTCAAACCCAAACCTACGAACCACGGCTTCTGCCGCCCCTCGCCCATCGGCTTCGGCCGATGGACGAACCATCCCGTCTGGTGGTGAAAACCGCCCTTCGGTGAATGACTCTCGCTCCACTGAGGTGGAGCGGAACGGACGACGTGTTGCGCAGGAGAGCGCTGAGAAGGCGCCCTCTCCCACTCCTCGGGTTCTGGTGTTCTCCTCTGAGCAGAGGAGGCTCAGCTCACTTTCCCCTTTCCAGAGGAAGGACGGCTGTGATCGGTTCGGAAAGGTGATCCGCTGCGACAAGTTGCGAGACGGCGCAATCGAGGTTGAGTTTGTTAACGTGGCTGACGCGGCAAAAGCTCTGTCGGCTACAAGCTTTGTATGTACGGTGAGGGATGGAGGCATCAGACGGGAAGTCACAACTCCGATGACAGTGGCCCCGCATAGGACCAAGAACTCGACGAAGGGCATCGTGAACTGTTATGATCTGCGAGATGTTAGTGACGAGGAGATCGTAGAGGGTCTCACCAGGTTTGGCGTAACCGAGGCAAGGAGGATTTTATCCAGGAGAGGAGGAAACATGATTCCGACAGACAACATAGTTTTAACATTCAACAGCACCGACCTTCCGTCGGAAGTGGTAGTGGGGTATGTTCGCGTGAAGGTGCGTGCCTTCATCCCCAACCCGATGCGGTGCTTTCGTTGCCAGCGTTTTGGTCACACCAAAACGCACTGTAAAAACCGACCGACGTGTGCAAGGTGTGCCTCTACGGAGCACACGGACGAGAACTGTGAGGCTACAACATTCAAATGCGTGAACTGCCCCGAGGAACAGAAACCTCACACTTCCTATGATAGGACCTGTCCGATGTACGCCAAGGAAAGAGAGATAAATAGCATAAAGACCAACAGGAACATCTCGTTCAGAGAGGCTCGTGATGTATACGACGAGTCCCACCCAAGGACGTCATATGCCCAGATGGCGAGAGCTCCTCCATCTGTTCCTCTCTCGCCCAAAGCTATGCTCGAACAGATGAGCGCAGCGCAGTTGGTTCTGCTGCTAAAGTCCTTCGGTCTTTCTGTCGTTGCTGCCGGGGCAGCGGCGGCTCCTGCGGAGGCCTCGGCGGCTCCTGCGGGGGCCTCGTCGGCCCCTGCGGGGGCCTCGGCCGTCCCCTCCCCTTCCCCCACCTCCACTCCTGGAGGACGGGGTGCCCTGGCTGCCCCGGTTTCGGCGCCCGCTGCTGCGACGGTGAGTGCCAACACTGGGGATGGAGGCGAGGGCTGGACCCTCGTCCAACATCGGCGCTCGAGCGAGCGACGGTCTCCCTCTCGTACCGAGCCTGCGTCGCCCAGGCACTCTTCTGGTTCGGCGACGGCGACTCCCAGCCGCCCTCCTGCTGTGAAGGAGACTGCGGTCATGGCGGCTTTGCGCCGCAACCAGGAGGAAAAGCGGGCGCGCGATGTCAGGCGTGCTCGCCTCGTCGAGAAAGCCCGCGAGGCCAAGCGTTCTCCGGAAGCCGTGGGGGTCGGTGAGTCGACTCCATCGGGGGCTGTGGGCCCGTCGCCTGGTGGGTCGGCAGGACCGTCCCCTTCCTCTGTGCGTTCTGCGGAGGGCCCGTCTCCGATGGGTCCCCCGCCACCACTACCACCGCAGCTGCCGCGTGCCCCTCCACCGCCGCGGCCCGCGGGGTCCCCGAGTGGAGAGAGGCCACCGGTGACCCCGTTGCCGGCGTCAGGGGCGCGGCCGACGCCGGTGTCCCCGCCTTCTTCGCCGGGGCGGGCGGCGGCAGCTGCCGCGCCGGAGCATCCCGGCAAGCGTGTTCTGCCCTGGAAGGGTTCGCCAACGGAGGGTGGCAGCCCCCGTACCCGCCAGCGTTTTCAGCCGGGCTCGACCGGAGGACGGTCCAGCTCGGCTGATGGCAGGTCGCGGCTGGGTCACGGCCGAATCCAGTTCGGGGACAGCTCCTTCCCGGGTGCGGCGGAATATTTTTTAGTCATTTGCACTATGTGCCTCTTTAAGCCCCAATCATCATCATTTCTAAGTTCTTTTGAACTTTTTACCGCCCTTTTGGGTGTTTTGCCGTCCTGTTGGACTCTCTACCAGGCGCGTTTGCCTCGGTGCCGGTGTCTTTTTACTTTCTTAGTGGTTTTACGTCATGTGAACTGGCTTTTAGTATGCGCCTTTGCCTGCTCCTTCTTTAAACGTGCTTTTGCGCACTTTTAATCCATTCCCATGCATTTTATTCTTCAGTGGAACTGTAGAGGTCTGAGATCCAATTTTCAAGACCTGCAGACAGTCATCCGCAGGCGGAATCCACTGGCCATCTGTCTCCAGGAGACGAAAATGGCACCCGATATGCAGTGCACGGTGAAGGGCTATGCTGTCTTCCGAAAAGACATACCAGTGACAACAGTTGCACATGGTGGAGTTCTGCTGGCGATTCACCATAGTGTGCCTGCGCGACAGCTCGCGCTGCGTTCCACGCTGCAGGCAGTGGCCGCTCGTATTAACCTCTACCGTCGAGAGGTAACCCTATGTTCGGTGTACCTCCCCCCTGGCATCGACCTTCCTCTGCAGGAACTTAGACGATTAGTCGCTGAGCTGCCGCCACCGATCTTACTGCTGGGCGATTTTAACGCCCATAATACTGCATGGGGTTGTAATGCCACGAACACTCGTGGCCGCCTTTTAGAGCATTTTATTAACGACGAGGTTCTGTGTATTTTAAACACGGGAACACGGACCCATTTTACAGTGCCCTCCGGTCAGACCTCTGCATTGGACTTGAGCTTGGTGAGCCCCCAGCTAGCTCATCTTTTTACCTGGTCTGTGCACGATGACCCACTGGGAACTGACCACCTCCCGGTTTGGCTCCAGCACCAGGATGGCCCAGTTTTAGGCAGCCGACCACAGAGGTGGAACGTACACAAGGCAGACTGGGCAGAATTCCAAGTGTCAATGGAGACACTGATTTTAACCAGAGCCGATAACTCTCCCATGTCAGCAGAGGATTTTACCTCCTTGCTTTTAAACTCCGCCGACGGGTGCATTCCAAGGACATCAGGTCAGCCCCGCCGCGCTCCAGTTCCTTGGTGGACTAAGGAATGCGGAGAAGCAATCCGGGCTCGAAAGAGAGCTTTTAGGAGGTTTGACCGAAGGAGCACTACAGATAATCTTATCGCTTTTAAGAAAGCGAGGGCTTTTGCCCGGCGCACTATAAAGGAGGCAAAGGCGGTTTCATGGCGCACTTATGTTAATTCTTTAAACCGTTTTACTCCAACGTCCCAAGTGTGGACACGCATCAAGCGCATTGCTGACCGGCACAGCCCTGTCCCGCTGCCGATCCTTAGAGTGAACGACTCGGATATCATTCATCCAGTAGAGGTCGCCGACGTGATAGGCCGAGCACTCTCTGAGCGATGTCGGGGCGGGCACACGGAGGGGCAGTCCGCACGACGGTGGGGTCGACAAGAACCAGGTGCTGTGGACTTCTCCACTACCCAGCACAGTGTGTACAACGAGCCTTTTACCTTGGCCGAACTGACCTCCGCCATACATTCACTGCGAAGTGTGGCGGAGGGTCCTGACTCCATCCACAACGACATGCTTCGGCATCTCCCTGCAGCTGCCCATGAGGCGCTGCTAGCGACGTTCAACTCGCTGTGGGAGACGGGCGCTTTCCCTGTTGCTTGGCGAGAAGCCACCGTAATACCCATTTTAAAACCTGGTAAGTCGGGTCTTGACCCTCTCCACTATCGGCCCATCTCACTTACTTCATCCCTGTGTAAGCTGATGGAAAAGATGGTGAACGCACGTCTTAGTTGGTTTTTAGAACATAACAGCGTTTTTACAAACGCTCAGTGTGGGTTCAGAAAAAATCGTAGCGCGGTTGACCACATTTTAACCTTAGACACGGAAGCGCGTGCCTGTTTTAACGAAAAGAAGCACCTTGGAGCAATATTCTTTGATATAGAGGCAGCCTATGACACCGTATTGCGTCATGTCCTTCTTAGAAAACTGTATAATTATGGCATTCGAGGTCGTATGGGCCGCTTTATACAACACTTTGTATCTCGCCGCCACTTTCGAGTCCGTGTGGGAAATCATCTTTCCAACAGTTTTGCACAGGAGAACGGAGTTCCTCAGGGAGGGGTACTTAGTGTGGCGTTGTTTGCTGTCATGATTAATGACATAGGAGACAAGCTCCCGGTGGCGGTCGGGCGATCTCTTTTCGTAGACGACTTCGCGATATGGTATTCTGCTTCCAGCGCTTGTTTAGTGTCTCGACAGCTGCAGCTAGCTGTCACACGCCTGGAGAGGTGGAGTACGGAGAACAGCCTTCGCTTCTCAACAACAAAAACTGTTGCTGTGCACTTTTGTCGCCGCCGTTGCCCTGACCCCAACCTAGGGATTCGACTGTACAGTCAGCCGCTTCCAACACAGCCAGTAGCGAGGTTTCTGGGCATATTTTTTGACAGAAAGCTGACGTATAAGGAACATTTTAAAGTGCTTCGGGAGAGATGTTTTAAAGCCCTGAACATTTTAAGATGCGTCTCGCGGACATCATATGGTGCAGATCGTAGCACGCTTTTGCTGCTTTATCGGTCGATAATTCGCTCAAAACTGGACTATGCGTGTTTTATATACGACAGTGCAAGCGAGTCAAATAAGCGAGCACTGGATACAATACACCATACATCACTGCGTGTCGTTACAGGCGCTTTTCGCACCTCGCCAGCAACCAGCCTCCTGGCGGAGACGCACGAAGCTCCTCTCTCTCTCCGCAGGCAGATGCTCGGCATGAGATATGCATTGAAGCTCCGCCAGTTTCCCATGCATCCTACGTACCCCTATGTTTTCTCGAGAGGCATTCTCTCGTTTTTCGAAGGCACGCCACAGCGATCGGCACCCTTCTGCTCACGGATGCAGGATCTGTTTGCGAGAAGCGGCTTGTCCTTGCGAGACGTGATACGCGTAGATATCCCGCCCTCGCCGCCATGGACGTGTATCCGTCCTCAAATCGATATATCACTGTCCGAACTTAAAAAGGGAGATGTCCACCCGTCTGAGTCCAGGTCTCGGGCCATGGAGCACTTGGCTTCTTGCGAGGGTCGCACTTTTACATACACGGACGGATCCAAGACATCCGAAGGTGTAGGCTGCGCATTTGTTTGCGGCCACGATACTCGCTCTTTCTCGCTTCCATGTCACTCTTCAGTCTACACGTCAGAACTAGTCGCAATATCCAAAGCTTTATGCTTTATTGAAGTGAGCGATGAGGCTTTACACCTCATTTTAACAGACTCTTTAAGTAGCCTTCTGGCCTTTAGATCGCTCCATCCAAGCAGTCCCCTTATACAGGACATTTTAACACGACTTACGTCCTTAGACCGGGCAGGGAAATCGGTGAAGTTCTGTTGGGTACCCAGTCACGTGGGCATTGCAGGGAACGAGCTTGCTGACGCTGCGGCGAAACGAGCAGCATCGGCACCCTGCACGAGGCGCCTCCTGCTTCCAGCACAAGATTTTTACCCAGCTGCTGGTGCTTTTTTTACAAGACCAGTGGCAGCGTACGTGGGACACACAAGCAAACAACAAGCTCAGACCGGTCAAACCGGTTCTTAGACAGTGGCCATCAAGTTCACGGAGAAACAGGCGCGAGGAGGTTACTCTGTGCAGACTGCGGATTGGCCACACGTACGCTACACACGGGTACTTGCTTTGTGGCAGTGACAGGCCCATGTGTCCTAGATGCAACGAGCCTCTCACTGTGGCGCATGTCTTGCTCGCCTGCCCACGGTATGCTAGAAAGCGTTCAAGGTATCTCGGCCAGGTCATGCCAACCGTGACGTTGTGTCATCTTCTTGATGATGATTCCCAATGGATCCAGTCCGGCGGTCTCTTTTCCTTCGTCCGTAGCATTGACTTCCCTGTGATATTTTCGCATCAGTAAGTAGTTAACGTTATGGGCGCAAATTGACCATGCAGTCGTCGCGCCCTTAAGCCCCAACAAACAAACAAACAAACGTCACACAGGCGTCAGATATCGGATTGTTGCCGTGTCAGCCAGGGCAGGGAGCGCGGGGTGTCGGGGTCTGTCTTTGTCGTCGGACTTGTGAGCTGGGTCGGTCGGTGCACAGGTCGGGTCGGGTCGATTTGAGTTGATGGCGTTGCGTCTTGACATGTCGGAGAGTCGTCTGCTGTGCCTGAGCCGGCTTCAGGAGGGATAGGAAAACACTGGGTTAGGATAGTCGGTTGCCTCGAACACCAGTACCGATACATACAATAGATAATACGCAGAACGAGTAGAATACACACACTGACAGACACGCCCGGCACGACAGTTTGATAATGCCACTTAGCACGTGACCGAATGTCGTTAATGTGTGCCTTTAACAAAGAGACGGTGACAGTTCTGGATTGTGAGGGCGGTAGCATTTTAAGAGAGGTTCCCAGGGTCATATTGTTGAGTCCGAGATCGGAATGGATGTGTTGCCAGATATCGGTGACATGGAGTGTGAGGTTAAAATAGGTTAACTGGTACAGAGTCAGAAAGAATCTCCGAAATGGATCGGGAGCTGAAAGTATTGGTTGAACGCACTGCATCCCAGGTCAAGGGTCACAAGAGTCAACAGTATTTGATAGTTGGTGCATGTCTGTAAGCCAGTTGTAGAATTTTGAAGCCCCTTCCCCATGGTATGTACGAACATATTTAGTTAGCGCTCCTACATCTCTTGAACCACACTTTGTAACGCCGCTGTTACATCCATTTTCACTCAACAAGAAAACAAGTTCACAAAAAAAAATCCAAAATATTACACAACACAACACAGCCAACAAGTAAAAAAAAAGTGAATGAAAGCGAGATTGTTTTAAGGATAAAAAAAGAAGGATTTGGCTCACTGTTAGACGTCCTTTAATACTTGAAGACGTGTAGAGGTAGTCGCCAGAAATCTAAGAAGTCCAGAAGAACAGAAGAAGTAGTGTAGAAGTCTGAAGAATTTTGCCCGGTGATATCCGGGGAGAACGGCACCAATTTGTAACGACGTATCCGGGTCACGCCACCAATTTGTAACGACGTATCCGGGTCACGCGTATTTAATTTGTAACGTTTTCCCCGCTGTCGCTACTAAATATAGTTCGTGGCTCGTGATAGTCTATCTCTCTCTCTCTAGGCCGAATCACTTCACTCTCACCCCTCACTCTCTCACTCTCTCAGACAGACTTTCTTCTCGCGTTGTTAGTTTTATTGGTATTTGATGTCCAGCCGGCAAGCGGTCCGGCGTGGACGGCGGTCAGATCCAGAGTCCCGTCACAGGGTGTTACAGTGACCGGCGGCACCTCCTGCCAGCGGCGGCCCGGTCTGTCGAACTCCACGCAGGCGCAATACTCAGTCGCCCGAACCAATCAAATGAATAGGACAACCCCCAGCGGTAGCGTAACAGAAGAGGTTCTCAAACCAGCGAAGTGGTTCTCAAGCACCACTCCGTTACACACACCTTCACGAGGTGGACTCCGTGGGACTTAACCCGCCCCTGTCGTGGCGAGCGGCAGGAGTCCCAAAGTGGTCCCAGTCTGCCCTCTCGGGGCCTAAGCCCCTAGGCTGCATCCCTGGCTAATGAGGTAATGCTAAACAAAACTGTGAGCTTGGTAGCTGGGAGGACCGGGGGGGGGGGGGGAGGGGGCCGTCGAGTAAGCTCTGAGAGTCGGGCGGCCTGTTCCTCCTACCTAGGGCCTGACTCAGACCCATAGCCGTAGCCGCGAGCTCCTGCTCGCGCTGCGTCGACGTGCAAACATTTCAAGTTATAGTTTTCGTGATTAGTCAAGTATCATTTTGTTAGGACTCACTTCAATGTAGCATGCATGGCAGAGGTAAAAAGCGTGGATTAGTCTAGTTATTAAGGCGGTGTTCTGAGAAGTGGGAAGACCCGTGCTCAAATCTCGGTGCCGCTCACTCTCCGGACTGCTGTCCCCAGCTTTAATCCGGACCAGGTGCGGGGCGAGCTCCCACGCAGAGCAGTGGGAGCAGTGAGCAGGAGCCTTCCTGTGATTGGGCACCATAGTCTCGTAAGAGGACTAGGAAATAAATAAAATAAGATAAATGGGCCCCTTGTGGGCTGATGAAAATGTTAGTTATGTTTTTAACCCGCGCCGTGCCGGGAGGGGGCGTCAACCTCCCCTCAGGGTTTCCGTCGATAGCGGAAAAACGGCGGCGCGCCGTTTTTAACACAAGTGTTCGGGCATCAATTGCACACATTGTGTGAAATTTGTGTGGCTGTAGGTTACCGGTAAATCAGTATAAATCAAAATCAAGGTGTGGTGACTGGTGAGCGCGCCATCAGCACGTAACCGTCGAAGTGAGATACTATACCAATAAACTGAAATACGAATAAAAAGCGCCACTCAGAATGTCCAAAATGTTATTGGATGCCGGAAAACCTTCAACAAGCAATTCACCCACACCACGTACCGCGTGTATGCACCGAAACTCGTACACTATCGGCTCGCAGAACAATATGACAAAACGCGATGGCGAGACATCCGACATACAGTCGTTGATTCAAGAAAAAGCAGATCAACAGTCGTTTCGTCACATGCACAATCGGGAACCATCAGCAGCTGTCACCGCAGCCACACTGCACCGTCCTACCGCTGGCTGTTGACGTGTTGCCGAATCTGCTTCTGGTCACGCCTGTCGAGCCGCTTGCCGACAAGCTTCTGGCGCAGCCATCTGATACGCAGGTGAAGCCGAACGTGTGCGAGCCGGCGCGCCACGCGTATGTAGAGATGAAGGTACCGAGCGCTGATGACCCTCACCAGCCGCTTCATCATACCCGCCTCGCGGCTGAAGGTTTCGGCCATGATGCCACAGAAGATGTCATCGAAGTTCTCCACCACATCCATCCACCAGCGATGCGGGAGGTGGAGCCGACCGCGGCTGATGGTGGACAGCCAGGAGCTGCGCACCGACTCCAGCATGTCGTCTGTCGCAGCTGAGGTGACGCAGCCCAACGATGGTTCGACGTAGAGCATCTTAAACGCCACGCACCCAACGACGAATGCCAGGCCTTCACGCTCTAGGCCCAGCTCGCTGTCTTTCGGCCAGGCCCAGCTGCCTCCGTGACCTTCGAGTAGGCGTGGTCGAGCTCGACCACATCCTCTTCGTCCACGGGGTCGATGAACTGAAACACACATTTGGTACAAATCAGCGATGAGTACAGCTGAAGGACTCCTATATAAGGTTTTGCTGATGTGGTGGAATGATATATAAAAGGAGATTTACGATCATAAGTATCTTCATCAGCCGTAATGGGAATTTGATTTATCGGATATTTCTTCAATAATTACCTGTAGGTATTCAGTAAAAAAAAATAGCATAGTAACCAGGCCAATAATGTTCTTGCAACGCAACAAATCACATGACATCACTTCGGCTGTAAATGGTTCAGGCCGTCGGCCAAATAAATAAATAAATAAATTTGTTGCAAAAGTTCGAACTTCGCCAAATCAAACGATATTAGCAGACAATCCAAATATATTATTTTTTTATAATCTAAAAAAGCATGCGAAGTGTTATAATGAATGTGAATAACGATTAGCATTCAAGAATAAATCTGTTGAATTTAGGATTCATACCTCACCTCGATAGTCACGCCATCCAGTTCAGACATGATGAGCTGGTGCTTGGTGGAGCTGTAACGTTGGTAACATTGAATACCCGTACAGCCGACTTTTTCAGCATTTAGTTCACCACAGGGCGGACCCGGCCGCTGACAAAGAAACGTCAGCTGGTATACAGAGAACCAAGAGAGCATTAATCGCCACGCACCACGGTACCTGGCCCAGCCGGCCGACAATTCACCCTCCCGTCACGTACGAAGACCGGATCCATCCCCCCCCCCCCCACCAGAGACCAGCAGAGCAGGGCGTGCCGAAGTCACTGGCCAGAATTCCGCCGACTCGCAATTACGACGTAGCCGGCCGGCAGCGGATCAAATAGAGCTACCAGTGAGACAGCCGGCCAGGACGTCAGGAGGGGACCAGGCAAGACATAACATCCTGTTTGGTCTTCACACCATCCAGATAGGTGGAGAGTAGCACTCCCAATCGCCCGGTGTGCAAACCCGAGAAGGAGCGCCACGCCTCCTGCGCAAACTCAGACACCCGGCCGCCTAGGCCAGGTGAGAAAAACAACGGATGGAACTGCTTAGCCACGCACCCGGGGTAACCAGAAAAGGAAACAACACCGGTACGCAGTAGCGAGAGGCCGGAGGGAGCTGATTAACCGGTTAACCAGAACAGCAAAACACCACAGGAAGCGGATTTGGCGGATTAATCAGAACAGGGTGAACCCGGCCAACAGCTGGGGTCGCTAACAAGAGTCGGAGGTAGCTGATCCGTCAAGAAACAGGGGGAGCCGTTTAACGTCGGATGTCGCTAACCAGCCCCGGCAGGGATGATAGGAAACACTAACAAGAGTCAGATCAACAGACCGGAAGGGACCATTTAGCAGACGGAAGCCCACCGTCGCAGAGGGCAGGTGGACGGGAAGTCACACGGCCGGCCTCGGAAGTAAGAAGGAGATATAACGGGCACAGGAGAGGAACAAAAGAATCAGTGACTCGCGGGAGAGAAGGCTGGACGGTCGCGCCGAGGAGGAGTCACTCGCGGGAGAGAAAGCCGGACAGTCGCGCCGAGACATGGAGCCAGGAGGATCGCGCCAAAGGAGAGTACGCCAGCAGTGACGTCAGCAGATCCCAGGAGGCGGCGTCCCAGCAGCGCCGTGATGGGCGGGCCCGACACTCTGCCTCAGGAGTCAGGAGGGTCGCGCCAAAGGAGAGTACGCCAGCAGTGACGTCAGCAGATGCCAGATGGCGTCCCAGCAGCGCCGTGAGGGGCGGGCCCGACACTCAGCCTCGGGTGTCACGCTTCGGAGTCGACCATCAGAGCATCAGATCAATCTCCATGTTGACAAGTAAGGGATCTCGCTCGCTCCTCTAGCCCGATATATATCCCATTATCCAGTATCTGACCCAACCCACACCCTATCAGCCATGGCATTCACGCTGGACGATATGACGTCACTCGGCGGGGAGGGACGAACCAGCTGTTCCCGTCCCAGCCCGGGTTAATGGGGCTGTTCACCTGTAGGAGGGCATCAGCGGGGAATAGGGGAGGGTATGTGGACAGACCACACATTTGGAGGCCGGGCAGGGGGTGTTTGTATGAGCGCAGGGGAGGGTTAGACAGGTGTTTGTATGAGTATGGGGAGAGGCCGGGCAGATATGTTTGTGGGGCAGAGAGGGCGGGACGAAAGGGTGCGGCTGGCCGGCAACTTGGCTTAATGGATCGAGGAGCGGGCCAGCGTCAGGAAGTGGGTTTTTAATCGTTAGCGGGGCGGGGAGGTTTGTGTGGTGGCGGGGCGGCACTTGCCACTACGCGGTCGGCATACAGTCGGTACCTGTAAATACACATAATGGGTGTGAACAGCCGGACCTGTAGAGGAGAATGGAACGAAACGAGTGAGCTACGCAGGCTGGGCGGAGCCCGCATGTCGGGAGGGCAAGTGGCCGCCTCAGATCATGGCCGCAGCGGGGTCCGGGCCCAGGACAGCGGCGGCCATGCTATCGGGGACACGATGACGTCACGAGCTGCCCGGAATCGGGTCACGGCAGTCTCGGACCGCGCCGCAAATCGCGTGCAGTAAGCGCCGCTCCTAGCGACTATGGAGCAGATTTGTAACTAACTCAGAGTTGATTCGTGTATCGACTATAGAGTCTGACATTCCATAGTCAGACTATAGAGTCTGACTATGGAACAGATTTGTAACTAACTCAGAGTTGATTCGTGTATCGACTATAGTCTGACATTCCATAGTCAGACTATAGAGTCTGACTATGGAACAGATTTGTAACTAACTCAGAGTTGATTCGTGTATCGACTATAGAGTCTGACATTTTGGGAGGAGTCGAGAAACGAGTCAATTCAAATTGTTTGCAACAGCGAGTGAATAATGAGAGTGAGTAAGTGTGAGTGAGCAAATGAGTGTGAGTGAGTGAGGGTGAGTGGGTGTGAGTGAGTGTGAGTGAGTGAGTGAGTGTGAGTGTGAGTGTGAGTGTGAGTGTGAGTGTGAGTGAGTGAGTGAGTGAGTGAGTGAGTGAGTGAGTGGGTGAGTGAAAGTGAATGTGAGTGCGCGGGCGAGAGCGAGAATGAGAGAGCCAGAGAGAGAGAGAGAGAGAGAGCGAGAGCGAGAGCGAGAGCGAGAGCGAGAGCGAGAGCGAGAGCGAGAGCGAGAGCGAGAGCGAGAGCGAGAGCGAGAGCGAGAGCGAGAGCGAGAGCGAGAGCGAGAGCGAGGGCGAGGGCGAGGGCGAGGGCGAGGGCGAGGGCGAGGGCGAGAGAGAGAGAGAGAGAGAGAGAGAGAGAGAGAGAGAGAGAGAGAGAGAGAGAGAGAGAGAGAGAGAGAGAGAGAGAGAGAGAGAGAGAGAGAGAGATCGACCACCCCTATCGGCGGCGTCTCGAACTAAAAAGGGCGGAGCCAGTTCATTGCTCCGTGGGTAATTCAGAGTTATCTGTTAAAGGAATCAGCTCACCCTAGCCTTCAATAACGATGAGACGATGGAGTAAAATGCCTGGCGCATCGCGAGTTGAGTCGGCGTTTCGTGGTCAGCACCCCACTATCTGTCAGACCGAGGTAAAAGCAACGTCACAGGCCTCCGTATAATCAGGCGGAGAGCCACACGTTAATGGGGATTTTGGCAGTCGAAGATAACAGTTATAAATAACGCCTTATGCGAGGGGCACCAGTATAACACATATTATCGAAATTAACGCAGATTCCTACAATGCCGGCGTTTCGCTTCACAGGCAGTCTGATAGAGCATTCATATCACGATAATGGTCATGGAACAACGCAGCACGGTTAGCAATCCCAACTGTTAAATCAGAGGCAGGTTGGAACTCGATTGAGTGGGTTTAACTAGAGGATCCCTGAACTCATTCGGAACAGAGACGTCGGCCATCTATCGCCATCTGTCGGCGAAGCCTCGAAGGACCGTGAGGGGGGCGCCACCGTCGATAATCGGAGGACGGGCGGCGGACAGTGCTGGAGACGGTAGTTCCGCTGACCGCCTCCCTCGGAGTCGCATGTGGTCTGCAGACGTTCAAGCAGCTGCCACAGCATGCAGAGTAGAGGAGTATCAGGCCGAGAGTCGAAGCCGCCTCATCAAGGCGGAGTGATAGCTTAGCTTCGATCTGCGAAGTCAGACAGAGGGTATGAGTTTACCATTCTGGAAGGCAGAGATATCGCGAGATCAGGGTGTGAAGGCTGGAAGCGCTGGACCAGAAACTAGCTTGGTTCAAGTGCGTTTGGAGAAGGATCCCGCGAGAGGCTGTTATTCCAACATGTAGTGTGGCGACTGGTGTCTTAGTTTTAAATTGTAAACATTTAATTCTCCTGCACAGATTCAAGTAAAATACGAGCCAATCAATCCTGGTGAGTTAAGGAAATTAGCTGGGTGAATACCTCAAATCACTTTTGGGAGGTTAACCCGTAAGCAGTACTGGTGACTCAGATCCAGTGCAACAACTAGGGTATGCTGACAGTTATAATTTATTCAGATATTAACAACATAGGAGTGAGGGCTTGAGAAGCAACAGGAAGCAGGACGGCAGTGAGCAGAACAAATAAATTACCAGCCCTCCCAGCCACTTTACCCCAATCACAACACAGTTGAGGGCCCATCATATTTGGGGTAGAACATTATTTGATATAAGAATGACGGCAGAGGAGAATTCAGAGATCAGATTCATCTCTGAGCAATCCTCTGGGAAGAATATGGAAATTAGGGTGAACAGAAGGGATTCTCTTTGAGGAGAGGGTGATTGTTACCTCTTAGCAGAATCATAGCAGGACCGCTTCTCAGTAATGGATAGTAGCAACAGCTCATCCCTCCGTCTCAGGTCGAGTGACATCTGGTATGAGGCGGGTATTAGTAGCAACTGTTCATTGAACAGTGTCTTGGCCTGAAACAAACATAAGAAAAGAAGAAAGGTGTCAAACGTATATTACACCAAAGCGACCATCAATCCAAGGGTCTAATCATTAGGAGAAATAGTACTCTACATCCATTTAAAGGATAATAGCGTTACAAATGAGGAGCGATACCATGCAGCAACAGGTATTCTTTGCACGCTGCCTAAATATCTTTAACAGGGCCCCGTACCTCGGCTACAAAATGCCTGCTCAACGGATTAAGAGACAATCAAGCTATGAACATGTTAGAAAAATAGATAGACTGCAATATCTATCATGTTCATGCAGCCTGAATATAATACCCAGTGCTTAAATACCATCAACAGCTTACTTAGCGGAGACGTTAGCGGAACACACCAGAGACCAAAATGGCGTCCTTTATCATGTTCAAGTATACTCCGGGGAACACTACCAGTGTGACGTCAGTGAACCCAGCCAATCGCGGCGCACCTAGCGGCTCGCACAAGCCCACACATTGGCTGGCCGTGATTAAACGCCAGGACAGCCCTCTATGACGTCATCGGACCGAACGACCTACTATGCTAGCTATCGCTTCTACATGCGGGAGAAAGGTTCTAGAGAGAATTTGGCGGAAAAGATCCCCATAAAGCGAGTCATAATTGCGGTTCCGAATGATAAATCCTTGAGGAATATATAAATATATCTTACCTGCACGGAGACGAGACGAAGTCCATCGGCATTCGAGCATGCCTAATGAGGAGGCATGCAATCTAGCCGTAAGAAGTTGAGTCATCGACGCGCGTGCGCACTGGCTTATTGACGCCAAGGTCAGACCCGTCGTCTCGAACTACGAGGGAATTGTGAGGGATCGAGAGGTGATAATGTTGAAGATAACTATCCTAGCCGGGACGAGGCAGATATGAGAGTCCCGTCGTCTCAAACTACGAGGGAATTGTGAGGGATCGAGAGGTGATAATGTTGAAGATAACAACTATCCTAGCCGGGACGAGGCAGATATGAGCCGCGCCCCTGTGCGTGTTTATACTCTGTTGACAACGATCTTTTCGCTGATGGACTTATGGGTTTGTCAAACGAGGGAGGGATGTGGTGGTATGGATTCGAGCGCCCGGAATGAGAACAAAATAGGGATTTTTTTTGGGGCTGAAAGGATCAGCTATCGTGTCATAACTAATAGCTGTATATTGACGCTGTAAGACGCCTGGGGCTAGCGAGCGGGTGAGTCGGGCGATGCAGTGCCGCCGAGGTGCGTTGGCGAGGGAGGGTGCCGCCCGAGTGAGGTGGTTTGGGCGAGGGGTTGTGCCGCTGGAGTGGGGAACGGTGGTTGAGATGTGGGAAGCTGGTGACGAGTGGGTGAGGGGATGCCGCCCAAGAGGAGGAGATATATGTCCATCGAGGAGAATCTGTGATGTACGCCGAACGATCAGGCCATGGCACTTTGTATCGCAACGTGCAGCTCTTGTTCTCCCGACTTTCGGACGAAATTATAGGTGTTATGTCCATCGCGGAGCTAACCAGGTGGTGCCGGCCAACCGGGTAGCGCTAACTCTAACGAGACCGCGACGTGCGGAGATGTTATAATCAGTGGCGGCGCAGTGAGGGGTGATTGCCTCCGTGCGACTGAATAAGTCCATCGCGCTGGACCAGGTGATTGCAATAAGTCGGCAGCGAATGCAGCCGCAACTTAGCCAAGTAGCTGAGCCGCGCGACCTCGGAGTTTCATTAGGCGGTTGTGCAGGTCGAGAGGAGGTGATTAAGGGGGCTATGCAGGGCCGAGAGCGGGTGAGCTGAGCAAAGTTAAGTCCATCGAGGAGGGCTTGCGAGGTAGGCCGGTTGACAGATCTTACGTTGTTTGTCCCGCAATATGCCATACTTGTCTTCCCGACCCTCGGATAAAAATGGGTAGGTCTTATGTCCATCATGGAATTCCCCAGGTCGTACCGGGCGACCGGGGAATGCTGTCGCGGAGGCACCATGACGTGCGGAAGGATTAGGATCAGTGGCGACGTGGCGAGGGGTAAAGGCCGCCACGTGACTGAATAGGTCCATGGCGCTGGCTTCGGTGATTGCAATAAGTCGGCAGCGAATGCAGCCGCAACTTAGCCAAGTAGCTCTGAGCCGTGCGACCGTGTAATTTTAGTAGGCTGTGGGAACGGTTGAGAGGTGATTAGGTGGCGCAGTGAGACGGAATATTCCGATGTAACAAGGGAAAGGGAATTATATTTGTAGGAACGTTAAGCTTGGAAAGGTAATGAGGGGAGGAAATAGTATTTGTGGGGATGTAAAGATCAGATATAATTTAAAGGGAATTTTAGATGTTGGGCGGATTAAGGGAGACAACGTGGGGAAGGGACCCCGTGACGGATCATCTGTCGGGACATACTCCGGTAGGCTCTATCGTGGGAGACCCTATCCTAATGACCACCACAAACCGAACTCCAAAGACCATCATGACATACCTTTATCCGAGCAGCGAGAGACCTATATGTTGACTAACGACTGGTCAGCCTCATCACAAATTAATTCTGTGCGAGGTCGGATGAAGCGCATTGCAATGTGAGAAATTTACAAATGTTCGCGGGATTCCAAGAAAGTTGATATTTCGGAAGCGACAAGAAATAGCGGATCGCCAATACCACCGATCGATTCGCCGGTTCAAGAAACCCCCGCATGCAAAATGGGTAAAATGTTGCAGATTGTTGCAGAGTGTTGCAAGACGTCGTAATTGTTGCAGGTGAAGTCGTATAGCCCTAATTCCACCAACATTGAGATCAGCAGCCCAAAATCAGTCCGAAGGGAAATAAGAAGGAAAGTGTAATTTTGATGTTTTTAGTGATTTTTGTTTTGTTTTAATGCAATGTTGCAAAGCCCGACTGCACGCTACAGAGCCACATGAGTTTGGCCAGAGCTGAGGTAGTCGGTGGGACCTGGCTCCACCTCGACGGCACGCTCCGGGCACTAGATAGCCCTCAGAGCTGACGGGGCCATCAGCATCGCCCTCAGCCGCTGGCGAACTTCAACCGCATCCGGGTTCGTGTTTTGTCCGCCCATGCTGGCTGGCTGAAAGCGTTCTCGAGGCAATCTTGGTTCAGTCTGGAAGTGAGGATGTAGCTCAGCTGACCCGGGTACGCTGCTCTGAGGTCTTCGTACAGTCCACGCACCGACGCTGAACTGCGGAGGATACCCCGCTGGAACGGGAGCAGCGCTGCTGGTGAGGCCGTGTCGGGCCGACGTCTGGCACCAAGCTTCCGGGCGTTGGCGATCAGGTCGTCCATGTCCCGCAGGGCTGAGTCCTGAGCTGCTTTTGCGGCATCCGAGCTCCCGTAAGCATGCCGCTCCAGCTTGGCGCCTGCTGCACCGGCTGTTTATCGTGTCGAACCAGCGGTCCACCGTCCGGACGGCTCGGCCAATCGCTGGTTTGGCGAGCACAGTTCTCCATGGCCGCGGCCACCGTGCCGGAGAAGAGCCGCGTGGCCAGGTACACCCGCTGGGCGGTCTGGTTACGGGCCTGGAACGACATTGAACCCAAATCAGATTGCAGAAGTTGCAGTTAATGCACTTACAGTTGATGTAGTTTATTAATAACTATATAAGTAACAAATTATGAAATAAATATTTAAGGAAACCAACGAGAATGTAGGATAACTTCAGAATCAGAGCGTTTGTTGGCGTAAGTTATTGACGTTTGGCTAGTTGTGTATCCGAACTCTTTGCCAGAACAAACCAATATAAAACAACTAACCGTCCCAACGGTGAAGAGAGCTAACAATGTCATCTTGGTTATGCCATTGGCGTATCTACAATTGTCAAGAAGTTAACCGCGTACTTAATAGGAACTCTGAAATGGCAGTGCGAAGCTGGTGTCGATAAAAAATAACCGCACGCATGTTATCGTTGCTTTTTTTGTCCAGGTCGGCCATAAGCCATGCTTCCCTTATCGTTGCTGAATGAATGTGCAATTTAGCGTCGGTTCTCATAGACTATAAGCAGGATTGTGCTCCAATCAGCGTTTTCCGACCGACTCTGGACCATATAGCTTTATTAAGATATCAGTTGTTACGCTGGGTTCTATGAACACACTTGATCTCTTTAAATCTGGCTATATTACACGTACAATCAACCACCTCCACACAACCGTTACTCGCCCTGTGGCGCCGGCACGGCAGGGTAGCAGGGCGTCCACAACGGCCTCCCGCCAGTAAGAACCGCTATAGTACCCCGCCCACGCCACCGGTGCGCGGAGTAACCATCCTAACGAAAAGAGCACCGCTACTGAAAATGATCGCGACCGCCGATCAATACGGTGCCACAATGAATAGCTCCTTCTGGCCACAGAAGAAGCGGCGGGATTACAGCTCCCGGGGAGTAGCCCTGAGCCAGCTGCGACAGTACAAAGAAGGCTCCTTCTGGCCACAGAAGGGAGCGGCGGGATTACAGCTCCCGAGGAGTAGCCCCGAGCCAGCTGCGGCAGTACAAGGAAGGCTCCTTCTGGCCACAGAAGGGAGCTGGAGGTAGTGGGCGGCAGAGAGACAGTGGACTTACCTCGCAGTCGGGAGCTGGGACCCGACTGCCCTACCGGTCTTGACATGACCCCGACATTGGTTCCGCCCCATCCGCTCGCGCTCCTGATTGGCCGAGATCACGTGACCCGTCGCAGCGGGTGAAATAAAACGATAGCATCAACAATCTCTGCCAGCAGCGAGAATCGAACCCGCGACCATCGGATCACACGTTAGGGTCCTCAGACCACTCGGCTAATTGAATGACCTGCGTAATGGTCTCGACTTGGCCAGCCGCACCCGCTAGCAAACAACCCGGCCGGCCGAGGAACCCGTCAGACCGGTCACGACACCCCGGCCGCCCCGGGGCGCCGAGTCGCGGGACGGCCAACGACAGCTAACCACTGACGCACACAACGCGCGGCACAACATAACACTGCATAGCACATAACATAATATAGCAAAACATAACACAGTCATAAAATAAAGGTAATTACAAACCTCGATGCACAGATCTGTCAGTTTCGGGCAGATCTTCATCTCGCCGCAGTCTAGGGCCCGCAGTTCCCGAAACGGAGCCGCATCCAGCAGGACCTCGCCACCGCACCCGTCGGGGACCAGCAGACCTCCGTTCTCCTTCGCCACGTGGTGCCGCACCAGCTTCACTAGATGGGCAACGTCAGCGAAGACCCACAGCTTCCTGAAAGTATGCAATTTGTTGCTGTTATTAGCTTACTTCTGAGATACTTAACTGAAAAAGGGTCATATATATATATATATATATATATATATATATATATATATATATATATATATATATATATATATATATATATATATATATATATATATATATATATATATATATATATATATATATATATATATATATATATATATATATATATATATATATATATATATATATATATATATATATATATATATATATATATATATATATATATATATATATATATATATATATATATATATATATATATATATATATATATATATATATATATATATATATATATATATATATATATATATATATATATATATATATATATATATATATATATATATATATGTTAGATAGCTGCAAAAATATATTATGATGCCATTTTGATTACATGACAACTTAACCCTCGCCCGGGTAGGGCAAAATCACTACGTGTTCGGGTAGGGGGTACGACCCCCCCCCCCCCCCCCCCCCTTAGCGTCTCGCCCCTAATTGAGCTAGAGCTTCGATTCAAAGACGAGCGTGTTGCTTGTGACGAGAGGAAGCCGCTGATATCTGATTTTAAGGTATTGGGTCATTAGGTGACCTCTGAGGTCATGTCAATGACCCAAATGTCATCCAAATTGAAAATGCGTAAAAATTGAATTTTAACAATACAATATCTGAACAGCACTATATTCCATATCCACCTTTACATAGAATTGCTGATCAACATACACAGGTCGCACGTCATACCATCACGTCACACATCTGCCCAACGTCCCATATACGCAATGCCATATTGTCATGGCATTGGGAATTTTGAGGGAAGCGAAACCCTATGGATATTTGTTTACAAGTCTTTCCACGTGAGTCATGAATAATTGACACATTCCAGGCCAAAGGACAAATGTTCCACGACGGCGTTGGGATACAAATTCCGATACAAGAAATGAGCAGCAGGCAAAGGGCATTGTTTCGAATGCAACGATACCTTATCTCAAAGAAAAGTAACCGAAGGTTGGTTGAACCATTGGAATATACAAATAATGTCATTAATTATGAACACAATGGAAACATAATACAGGTGACTAGCTAACCTTAAGGTGACTGCCAGGCGTTCCGCTGGTGAGATGGGGCGCCTCATGTTGGTCTCTTGCTTCATGATCAGGTCCAGTATATGGTCAAAATCGTCTGACATCCTGAAGTACTGGAGATGTCCCTCCTGGTCACGTCTCAGGTCCGTGCCGAGAGTCTTACAACGGGGCGGCGGCCCCAGCCCCGACACGGCGGCCCACACCACGAAATCGGTGGCCTCTCGGGAAGAGTTCTGCGTGAAGGTACCCAGGAGCGTGATGCCGGTCCGCAGATGGAGGACCTCGGTCCGGAGACGGTTGATTTCGTCCAAAGCATCAGCCTGCGGAGAGAGGAAGAGGCGTGTCAGAACACATCATGGGGAAGTCTAACGGGAGGGGCAAGGTGGCGTTTTATATCTAAAAAAATCGCGCGCAGAATATCCCGCAGGGCTAGTGAGAAACGAGGGCCCTTGTTTCTTTCCGTTTGCCAAAGGCAGGGTTCGCGTTTTGCGAATGTCCTATCGCACTGTTAACACTTCACAGGCGGAGCAGCTGCCGACGTTGACTATTTTAAACATACTAAAGAGGAAATCTAAATTCAAAACTAAGGAGCATAGGCGGGGTATACTCGTCATTTCATGGGTGCATATGAGCTGTAGCACGGGTCATAGGGTAATTTTACATTTGGTTGTTGCCCAGCTCGGGGATTTGTAGGGCCTGATCGATTCATTTTAAATCCAACATCACGGGTCAGAGCACGACGACGAGCATCGCGCCGGTGCAGTCGGGTATGAACGAACATCCTTCAAGGGAGAAACTGCGTACTCACCCGGGCGAGGGTGACCTGCCGCAACTCTCGCAGCAGGGCCGAGACAGACTCCTGGTATCGGAGGGCTTCCTCCGATATTATGTAAGGCTGCCGTGCAGGCGGCCACATGCGCCGTCCCCGTCCTCCAGAGGATGAAGGCGTGGCGCTCTATTTCTCTCGCCGCCCGGAAGGCCTCCGTGGTTGCGTCGGTGTGCAACATGGCTAGACCGGCGGCCTTCGCGGCAGCGTCGGCGGTCTTCACGGCGGAGTCAGCGGCCCTTGCGGTAACGCCGGCGGTCATCACGGCCGCGTCGGTGGCTCGCCCGGCGGCGGTGTTCTTCCGCTCGGCCTCGACGGACACCGCCGTGGCACGGCGTGCCGCTCTGCCCAGGTCGTATGCTTTCCGCGCCGCCTCAATTACTCTGACGCCTCGGGGGCGTCGGGCCGCGCGCACTGATTTTTTTACACCTATCCAAGGTGTAAACCCGCAAAAGTGGTGTCGATGATCCGATCCCATTTTTGAGCATCTGGGTAGGTGTTGACTAACACCCCCACAAGGTGTTGCTTTACACCCCTATCACGTATCAACACTTTATGGTTACACTTATGTCCCGGGTGACACTTCGGAAAAACCATCCCTCAGAGTGTTACACTTTACCTAAAACACGTTGGTCATGCACCTTTTAACACCAGTACTGTGTGTACCCTCGTGGCGAGTGTTCCCGATCCTTCCACGAGGCAGGTGTAGCTGAACCCGTGCACTACGTAGCGGCACACAATGAAGTCAAATGAGCATGTATTGCGGCTCGCCAAACGCAAAACACAATCGGCAAACGGAAATGGGGAAATGACGTACAGCTTGACGGGACGGGGAAAAAATACCAGCATGTGTTTTCTCGTCGTGCGTTGGCAGTGTTCCGGGACAGCAGGACGTTGCGCTCCACTCCGTTCTGTGTGAGGTCACGTGAACTGTTCGATAATGCTGGTATTAGTTTGCATGGAGTCGCCAAGATAACACCGCCGCGCATCCCACCTTGTGAGCTTGTCACACCAACCGTCGATTTATCACTTGCTGAGTTTAGTAGAAGTGACACTGCCGGAAGAGTTCTGCAGCCGGGGACTAGAAGTTATTGGATCCTATGACAGATACACCCACACTTATACTGACGGATCCAAAACTGACGCAGGCGTGGGTTGCGCGTTTGTAATAGGTCTCACTACCCGGTCTTTTACTTTGCCGTCCCATTCTACTGTGTATACATCCGAGCTGGCAGCTATACACAAAGCTCTCAGTTTTATCGAGGTCTGCGAGTGTATTCGTTACGTGATCTTTAACGATTCGCTTAATAGCCTCTTGACGCTAATGGCTTTTAACCCATCTCATCCCCATATACAGGATGTTTTAGTTCTCCTCACATCTCTTGACCGCGCAGGAAAGTCAATCGTGCTATGCTGGATTCCTGGACACGTGTGCATGGCGGGAAACGAGCAGCCAGATCAGGCTGCCAAAAGGGCTACACGAGCAGCATACACTCGTTCGCTCCCCTTACCTGTCACGGACCTATTCCCTGCATGCAAGGAGTACGTGTGCAGAAAGTGGCAGTGCGCATGGAACGGGGTGACTTCCAAGTTGAAGGAGCTTAAGCCGCAACTTACTCCATGGCATTCCGTCTTTCGAAAGTCGAGAGCGGAAGAAGTTTCCCTATGCCGACTTCGTATCGGCCACACCTATGCCACACACAAATACCTGCTGTGCGGAGAGGAGCGGCTGCGCTGCTCTCGATGTGGGGATGCGTTATCGGTTCGCCACGTGCTTGAGTCCTGCCGACATCTTCATAATGAACGTGTGAGGTTTTTGGTTCTAGCGCTCTCAGTTTACAGGAGGTTTTGGGTGATGATTCGTGCCACATTTCTGAGGTTGTTCGTTTTCTTGCTCACGTCCGTTTTCCTGTGATCTTCTCCTCCATTTCTTAGTTCTTAGTTGTTGTTTTTCTTTTTGTCCCGTCTTGCTTTGTGTTTGCAGTTTGCACGTTCCGGTTTCACAGTTTGCCGTCATCCACTCACTGGGTGTGCAGTGTCCTCACTTTCCTTCTGACTATCCAACTGTTGGGTTGAGTGATCGTTTTGCTTAAGTTTTTTTTTAAAACCAGATGTTATGGGCGACATATAGCCTTGTAGCTGCGGTGCCCTTAAACCCAAATCATCATCATTATTGGTTCATAAACCACACAGTACACGCACACTTTTTTCACACGAAAAATCCTCAAAAGGTACCACCTTTTCCTAATTGCTTGGCTATACCATATCAAAAACTAAATCATAAACAAACATTTGCAAGCTATCCGCATGTCCCAAATATCACTGTCGCATCTGCGGCGCTTTATTTCACATGACGCTTTATAAACAAAATAAAAATGTCCTATTCGTTTAAAAAAGCGCGTCAACGAATTAATGCTTTTGGAACTTGAAATATGCTATTATAATAAATATTCTAAATATCATTTTATAATCTCACCACTGTCCTATTTTGGCATATTATATATAGAGTTCAGTGGCTCATCCATGTGTTTCCGTCTAGTCTTTCGGAATCTTAGAGCACAGATACACGCCATTGGAGGGTCGATAAAGGAGAGCTGTATTTCGGCGGGAGTCAAGAGCCTTGTTCACGACGCCTGCTGACGGGCTGACTGCTGCTGCCTACTGCTGTCAAAACGTATCGACCAATCAGCGTGGACCAGTGGGGGGGGGGGGATGGGATGTGGGGAGGGGTACGGTGTATGACGCCATACCTCTGCTGCCTCCTGCTGTCGCTGCTGCCGGAAAATCGCGTCAGCCGGGCAGCAGATAACACAAATTGGCGCACGCGGCCATTTTTAAACGTGAAGCGTCGATAAACAACCAACAATCTCCAAGCGAAAAGCTTGAAGAATCGAAGATGGATATGGAGTAAGTTTGCGATAATTTTAGTTTACTGTTTATGTTGATATTAGGTACCATAAGCTCTGCTACTTACCTAGCTGTAGGAGCAAATTTATCGTAGCAAGTACGCCAGATATGTATCGTGAATCGACAGCATTTGTGTTCAAGTAGTAATCGCCGGCGATGACGTAGGTTGGTGTGTGCTGCCGTTTTGGGCAGCCGTGGGAAGCCCGTCAGTAGGAAGTCGTGAACAATGGTAAGGTTACAACAACCGCCGGGACATTTCCATATGGTAGCACTGCTATGGTACATGTGGTAGCACTGACATGACACATCTCCCCCTTTTAATGGGTTCACAAGTTTAGACGGGTCGGGGGGTTTGAGGCGCGTCCCGATCGCGTCACGGCGGGGGATGCCTCTCGGGACGGCGCTGATGGCGGCATCCTCGAGGGCGACCGCGGAGGCGGGTGCGGCGTCAGCTTCGACGGCGTCTTCGCCCTTGGTGGCGGTGGCAGCGCGGCAGGCGTCCGCTGGTGCTGCAGCGGCGTGTGCTGCATCGTCGGCCGTGCGAGTTGCAGCGGCGCGTGCTGCATCGTCGGCCGTGCGAGTTGCAGCGGCGCGTGCTGCATCGTCGGCCGTGCGAGTTGCAGCGGCGCGTGCTGCATCGTCGGCCGTGCGAGTTGCAGCGGCGCGTGCTGCATCGTCGGCCGTGCGAGTTGCAGCGGCGCGTGCTGCATCGTCGGCCGTGCGAGTTGCAGCGGCGCGTGCTGCATCGTCGGCCGTGCGAGTTGCAGCGGCGCGTGCTGCATCGTCGGCCGTGCGAGTTGCAGCGGCGCGTGCTGCATCGTCGGCCGTGCGAGTTGCAGCGGCGCGTGCTGCATCGTCGGCCTTGGGATCTGCTGCAGATGACGGCGGTTGCGCGTGACCTGGTATGACCGCGCTCCAGTCGCTTGGGTGACCTCGGCGGGCTGCGACCAGGTACGTTCCTGGGGCAGACGGACACGGACTGTGTCGTCGGGATGCAGAGCTGGCAGAGTGACCGCGCCATTACGACGGTTGTACTGCGCAGCGCTCTCCTTCTTCTTCTCCGCACATCGACGGGCGACCGCTGTCAGGTCAGGCCAGTGCGGCGCCAGGTAGGACTTTGGCGCAGGGACACGGGACCGGATGTTTCTTCCTATAATGAGCTGGGCCGGAGAGTAGCCGGTCACCTCGCGGGGGGTGGACCGATAGGCTAACAGCGCCAGTACGGGATCTTGCAGCGAGATAATTATGTTGCCGTTTGTACAGCTCGTTCTGCTGCCCCATTGCCTTGAGGGCAGTACGGGTCGGACCGGGTAGGTACAATGTACTCTTTGCAGAATTTACTGAATTCCACGGCGGTAAACTGCGGCCCACCATCTGAACGAATATCTTCTGGGATTTCCCATCTGCAGCAATGCCGTTTCGTGAGCCTGATCACTTCGGCGCTTGTCGCTTGGGTCAGCTGATCCAGCTCGATCCACCGGATGTAATAGTCGACACTTACGAAGTACTGCTTTCCCTCTACCAAAATGTGTAGGTATGTAGGTACTTCTCTACCAAAATGTGTCGCACACGCAGTACGCACATGGCCAGATTAAACATTACTAGAAACTCGCCAGTTGCACTGCCAGTGGAACTCACACTGACAGTTTATGGTAGCTCGGACATACTACTGCTCGGTCAATGACCAAGCGTCATCATCCTCTCAAAAGACTTCTTACTGTCGATAGTTGGCAGGTGCCGTCGGTGTTGGAGGCGACTGCAGATGTATCCGTGTCGCTGCTCCTCACCGACCACCGCACCAGCCGCCTCCGTCACAACCTTCACGGTTCGTTCTACCGCCACCGTGTGGATGGGGTAGGCGCCCACCTCCAGCGGCTCGCTCCGGATGCTGTCGATCTCCGCGTCGCTGAGGCTCATGGTGAGGGGCGGCTCGGTGATCGGTGCGGTGCTGCATTTCAGCAGAACCGTAAGGTCAGAGGCTGCGAAGTCCACATCAGCAAGTTTGTACTCACGTACTTCTGGGTCATGTGCAGCTGCTGTCGGTACCGCTGGATAGCCTGCACGGCCCGAGCGCGCAGCTTTGGGTCCTGGTCGGCCACCATTGCCAGCAGTACCGCCTCTGGATGAGCCCAGTAAGAGTTGCGCTGCACTACTGGCTGTATGAGCTCTTGCAGGTTCTGCGGCAGATGTCTGAGCAGGTTCAGACTGCGCAGGACGTTCCCGGTGCCGTACACGCAGCTGCTGTGGCTTCGTATGTAGAACCACATAGGAGAGTAGTGGCCGACCAGGTACTGGACGATCTGGCAGAGCTGGTCGGTTGGCGACTCAGTGGCGATGTACACGCGAAGCAGCCTCGCCGCCAAAGTCAGCTACCTACGGAATATAAGTCCACACCACAGTTACACTTACAGTATCGAGGGAACTTTGTTTCCGTGGGGAGAGGAAATGCATTGTAAATCAGAGAAAGAAAGTGTATGCAATATGTACATGTTGTACAATCTGTGTGATTACTAATACCTAAGTGGTATTAGGAAATGTTAGAAACTTTGTATAAATTCAGCAACTGTTAGCCGTTGGACGTGATAAAATCAGTCTAATTTTTAAGCAGTGAGTCCCTAGCTGCGTACATGGCGTGGTTCAGAGGTCCGATTTTCCGGGACGCGTCCTTTGGGGCGATGGTACTGGTCTGTGCCGCCCTGGTAAGCCGGTACATAAAGAGCTGGTCAGTGCTGAGCTCAGCTGCCGTCGCCTCCGGCAGTTCGGGCAGGTGGCCGGCCACTGGGCTGAACTGGGCGACAGGCAGACGATGGACATCGCCACTGGCGGTCTTGCTTAGCGGTCCAGTGAATTACTTGGGCCCGGTTGTCCCGCCATCCAGTTTCCGGAACACTTCTCGAAGATTCAGCTCGTTAGCATGGATCTGGCAGATGAACCAGTGTACTGGCCTCCCCTGAATGAGCTCAAACAGCCGGATCACCCCGCCCGACTTCCTGGTGTTGACGGCGGTGCCGTCGCAGCCAAGTACGCAGACGGCATCACCAAAACTGGTGGCGATGCTGATCAGCTCGTTGACTTGGTCGATGGCCTTTCCGGACAGAGGCGTGAAGTGTGAAATGTACTCACTTCCGGGCTCCGCCACCACTGCGACATGCTCATCGTTCTCGGTGTCGGCGCCCCGGCCTGCGCACGTCCGGTCATGGCGGCCATCGAAATACAGGGCTCTTAGCTCGACGTCGAGATGACACCCGGCCCTGACTTGCGCAGAACTCTGACGCACCCGGTGTCGCTTCCGCCAAATTTTCTTGGGGGCCAATACAAGTCTGGTCTCATCGACAGATATACGTCCAATATCAAGCTGGAAGGCGTTTAGCACAGCAGCCACTGCACGGTTTAACAGGCCGTACCTATCTGATGCTAGCGCTGTGTTGGTTAGCAGGTCTTGGTTTGTGTTCACTGCTTCTCCGGCGTTGGCGTCCCAAGCTGATGAATCAGTTGCGGCAGTGGCGGAGGAGGAGGAGTCGGTGCTGTCTTGCAAAGTCGACTACTGGACCCTGTAGGCCGGACGGCCCAGCCTCGCTGCTGCCAGGTGGACTGGTTACTCCACACGGGGCGGCCTCGCCGCCGGACTTGACAGAGTCTGTGCCAGGAAGCGCTCGTGACAACTGTCCCTGATTTCGTGCCAGTGCCAACCTGCGAGACGTCGTTTTCCGGCGCCCAATAGTTTCTTGACGATCGAAGGAGCCGAGAACCATTTTTTTCGGAATCCTCGCTGGTCCCGCAGGAAGCTTCTTTCAGCCTCCGGCACTCTTTTCTCCAAAGAGCATCTGCATCTGGACAAAATCCTGCACTTGCACAGAGCAATGACAAATAGTTTCTTGAAGAAATCCTCGCGCTTCCTTGCCCTCAAGCTCTTGCCTTCGCGACTCTTCTTCATGACCCTGTTGACTGCCTGAAACTTCTTATAGCATTCTGCGACTTTCCGCTGGACATTTTTAAATAGTATCACCGGGATACCCTCTTCAACCCACATACTAATCACCTTCTTAGCTACAGTCTTGAAAATACCGTCGGATAAATCTTTGGCACGCAAGACGCCCATTTTCTCGCCAAGCAGAAGTCTGACATAGTTAACAACATCTTGATTTGTTGGTAGCTGGTTGACAGGCAGATCACTGGGTAATCCAATGACAAATCCAAATCTTGGTTTTGCTGCGCAGCGGCATCTTGACACACACACTTCCTCTCTCCAATGGTACACGTGCCTCCGTCCACGCACTGTCTCGACCTGTACTGTGCGGTAGCAGTACACGCACTTGTCGCGGTTGACCACGATGCCGTACGAGTCCAGTCGGTCGAGGACTTGACGCAGGTGAGCGAGGTGCTCCTCTTGCGAGTGGCTGGCGATGAGGATGTCGTCTAGGTATACGAAGCAGCCGGAGCAGCCGCGCAGCACCTCATCCATGAACCGCTGGAACGTCTGGCTGGCGTTCCGCAAGCCGAACGGGAGACGGGTCATCTCCCAGAGGCCGAACGGGGTGGTGATGGCCGTTTTGGGGATGTCCGCCGGCTCCACAGGGATCTGGTTGTAGGCTCGTACAAGGTCCAGCTTGCTGAACACTTGGCACCCATGCAGGTTTACCGCGAAATCCTACAGGTAGGGCAGCGGGTACCTGTCGGGCACCGTCCCGGCGTTGAGCGCGCGGTAGTCGCCGCACGGTCGCCACTCTCCAGGAGTGGCCTTGGGCACCAGGTGCAGTGGCGAGGCCCAGCTACTCTTGGACGGGCGCAGAACACCGAGCTGCCGGAGCTTTTCGAACTCCCGACGTGCGATGGCGAGCCGGTCGGGAGCCAGTCGCCGGGGTCGAGACATTCGTGGCGGTCCAGTGGTGACGATATGGTGTGTCACAGAGTGGCGCACCGGAGTCGGCTTTGTGGCGACGGTCGTTACACTCGGGAACTCGGCAAGCAGCGCCGAGTAGGGCGAGCCACCGGTGACGGTCCGGAGCCCGAGCGAGCGGATAGCGGCTGGTGTCCCGCAGGCACGGACCTGGCCGGTGGAATCCCGGAGAGTCTGGCGACGCACGTCAACAGCGAGCTGATGGTGTGCCAGCAAATCAGCGCCCAGGATGGGGGTTGCGATGTCCGCAACGACGAATTGCCACGGTAGTGCTGGTCCGCCGTCCAACTGGACGGCATGTTGGATGAGGCCCATGACCTTCACCGCCGAGCCATTGGCAGCTTCTAACCGCGGAAGCTGCCCCCCAGATATACTCGAGTCGAGTGGCAGGGTGACCGGCGGCAGCACGCTCACATGTGCACCAGTATCAATCAGGAAAAGACAGTTGAGCGTGCGGTCCCGCACGTAGAAGAGCGGCGCCAGAGTAGGCAGCCGGCCTGACGCAGGTGGCGCCGGCAGTTTCAGGCCTGCTGGTTTTCCGACGCCCAGGAGCAGGGCTCGGTGCACTTGTTGGCTTTGGCTCCCCACCTCTGGTGGTACCAGCAGTAGCCCGCACTTGGTGCTCCGTTGTGTCGCGGACGGGATGCCGCGACCACCGACCAGGCGTCGCGGAGCGGGAAGGTCGGTCATAAACCGCCTCCTCTAGCCTCCGGTTGGAGGTCTCCAGTCGACTGACCACGGCTGTCAGGCTCAGAATGGCGGCCGCCAGGTCAGGCGCGCCGTCAGCGGCCAAGCCGACCGTTCGTGTCGGCGCGGTCGGCTCAGCAACGGCGACCGAGACAGCGGCGACGGCACCGGACGGTCGGGAAGCCTCCATGAAGCGATCGGCTGCCTCGGCCAGGTCTCCCAGTGGTGTGGCCTCAGGCAGCAGGGAGAGTGCAGCCCGGGCCGCCTGCGGCAGCCGCTGTGAAAACAGGGTGCGCAGCTGCCCGGTGTCGGCAGGAGCGTCGCCGGCCGTCATCAGCTGGCCGCGCATGTCGCGCAGCAGCTGGGACGGTGTGCGATCACCGAGCTGCTGGTGTCGCAGCAGGCTCTCCAGCCGGCTGGCGCGGGACTGCGCGAGGCGCTGTCGTAGTGCGCCGCATATCGCGCCAAAGTCGCCGGGCCGGCTGAGGATGACGTCCCGTACCTGCGCGGCAACACTCGTCGGCAAGTTGGCCACCATAAGCTTGAACTTCATGGCTCGGTCGCTGATGCCGGCCACATCAAACGCACAGTCGACCTGTACCAGCCACAGTTCAGCCTCCTCTGGTGCAAAACCGGGTAGCCGGAACGACGCTAGGGGCCGCTGGGGAGCACTGACATGCACATTGTCTACGCTCGCAGCCGGTGCCGGGGACGCAGGCGATGGCACGTCCTCGAAGACCGGCATTGCTGCTGGGCTGTTACACTCGCTGTGCAAAAAAACAACACTTCCTTAGTGCGCTCGCTGCGTCACAATTATCAACTGTCCAGTTGCACTCGCTGTGCCAAAATGAACACACTGGACGTCTGCGCTCGCTGCGCCAAACTTAACCCGCGCGGCGCTGGGGGGGGGGGAAATTTTACCCCCTCTCCCGGGTTTTCACTATAGATTCAAAACTACACTAGATATCGACGCGAAACTTTCAGTACCTTATCTGGCATCGATTTGACGTCTTCAGATAAATTTTGGAGAAAATCGGTCGAGAAGTTTTTGCGAAAATAGCGTTTTAGTGACGTCATGTAACGCCATTTTCGGTCCAAAATGGACGAAACCTTGATCGATGATAGAACAGCGAGCATTGAAGCAAATTGCAAACAAAGCACGTCAAAAGGAAGGAAATGACATTCTCTACAAGATGGCTATCTCGGATTTGCACAATTTTGATTTTCTGATCCCCAAAATGCAAAAAATCGTTTTTATTTTTTTCAAAGTTTACCAAATCCAAAATTGTAAGAATTTTCAAAAAACCGGAAGATATGTCAGATAACCATCTCTAATGAGTGACTATTCCAAATTTCAAACAAATATCTATATTTTTGACCCCCAAATGTCACTAATAAGTGTTCAATGTGATGGACGCATTTTGAAAAAATCGCAAATTTTGACATTTCTAGACATCGTACACAAAAACATTGCACCATTGGATTGCTGTGGCAAAACTGAACCGTAAACATGTGTCGGTTATTGCAAATTTTGGATTTCAAAATTTGACCTTTTTTGCCTGATCTTGACCTGACCTTGAGGTCAAATGTCAAAATAACCATTATTTTTGGATTCTACGTCTGAAATAACCCATGAGACATGTGTCACATGGGTTTCATATTACTTTTTCACAGTGTGACCTTTTGTGACCTGACTTTGACCTTGACCTGTACTTAGTATGATATTCATACTCAAGCATTACCCTCTCCTTATATTTAGAAGTGTTTTGGCAGAGTTTCGGCGCGCTGCTGTTGATAGTCCGGTCTCTGCAGCCAATAATCTTGAAAACGGGTGGTTTTGACCTTTGACCTGACCCTGACCTGATATGACCTTTTAAATAAAATTTTAAGAATTACTTAGAATCTTCCCATCGAGAGCTTCCGATCGCCGCCTTGCGCGTCTCGCTGCGATTATTGGTTCGGGAGATAAGAGGGGGGGGGGTAAAATTTACCCCCCCCCCCCAGCGCGGCGCGTTCGGATGGAGACCCCAGCGCCGCGCGGGTTAAGTAGAACAAGGGCGTGAAAAACGGTGGCCTCGTAGCAGCTCGCTTGCCGGGACGACAAAACTTGCCTGAGTCCCGAGTCCTCTTGGTGGAACGGCAGGCAGCCGGAAGTGTCGTCTTGCCGGTAGAGCTGGGCCTGTGATTGCCACTGATCACGTTGGGGTCACCAGTGTCGCGGTTGGTGGTGATGACATCAGCCGCGAACGTTGTAGGCGCAGGTGCAGAGTGCTTTCTCAATATGAGCCGAACCCTTCGCCACTTCCACGGCAGCATAACGAAATAGTGAGGTAGTCCATAGATGCTGGGCAGTGAGGGTAAGACAGATAATTATATACTTTTTTTACATCCAGGCTTATAAAACGGCCTGGATGACTATTGAGATTTTGGTTTGGTTTGGGTAGGATAAGGCCGCTTCGGTCTACTTGGACCATTGCGCAGCCATGGGATGAAGGAGAAGGGGTAAAGTGGGTCAAAATGGACGCCGACCGGGCAACCGCCCATGGACAGGCCCTTCCCTCGCATCGCGAAGCTGCGAGGAGAGCCCACGCCATGCAGACGGCCACCACTCCCGGGGGGCAGCTCGAGGCCACCACATGCCCGGTGGCCAGCGACCACCAGACCCGGGATAACGTAGGCGTGACAAAGGATGGAGGACCGGCAATCGGGAGGATCAAAAGGGATCTGAATTGAGATTGTTTTTTTTGTTTTGTTAAATTTTAGGCATTTCGGTCAATATGACCATTGCATGCCTGTGATGAATCATTTGTATTGAAATATGTTTAAGGGTCATAGAAAAATGGCGAGTTTGTTTCGTTTCGAACGAAATATTTAGTAAATAATGAAAAGTAGCCGTAACAGATATGGGTGTTCATTATCGAGTAATGAGGGCAGTGCTAATGTATGGAAGATGTTTTGCATTGGGGTATAAATGTCTGACGAAGGAAATTGGATAATGATCGTTTTCGTATATGTCTTGTCTATATTTATATATTTATATGTGTATATATACATTTATATACCATATACTATATATACTATATACTATATGCCATATTATATATTTTATATACTATCTTCTATATACTATATTATACAGTATATATGTCTATATATCTAGCAGAGAGACAAGTCAATGGTGGGCTATTGGTGGAATGTAACGAGGAAACGAGATGGATCGAGCCCGACCCAATGCTACACGTATAGCAGGACGTGTCGGCCGCTCCTGATTCGTGTTAGTACGCTGTGGGGCTTGAGGTGAGGGCTGTATTTTGGGAGTCTGGTCGTCACGGGCCGGTCGTGTGCCGCTCTCCTGCCGGCGGTCTGTATGGGCCGAGCCCAAACGAACCATAGCCTGCGGTGCGAGCCTGTCACGGCCGGGCCGAGTGCTGGCGCACCGGGTCACGGGCGGCGGCTCAAGGGCCGGGGAAGCGGTGGTCGTGGTGCTGGTTTCCACTGTGGCTGGTCTGAGAGGTGCCAACAGTTTGAGGGGAGGGAGCTGAGGTAGGGGCTCAGTTTGAGTTTCACATGTGGCCGTTTGCTTTTTCGCTACCTGTGCGTAGGTCTTGGAAGTCGGAGAGGGCGTCTTGTCTTCTACCGCGCGACGTGCCTGTGGGTATGAAATGTTGGAAGATGCCTTCAGGGCGCAAATCTCTTTCTCCTTCTTCCACATGGGACACTGAGTGGAGGTCACGATGTGGTCTGTGGATCCACAGCTCAGGCACTTGGCTGGTGCAGAACAGGCAGAGCCGTCGTGCGGCGCTGCACCGCACTTGTGGCACCGGGCCTCTTGCTTACAAAATTTGACGCTGTGGCCAAATTTTTGGCATTTGTAGCAGCGAAGGGGGTTCGGGATGTAGACGCGTACGTTGTATCTGAGGTATCCAGCGACTAAAGTAGACGGTAGCGTGGTTGTATGGAACGTGAGGACAAGAAGGCTGGTGTCACGCCTCTGTCCGTCACGGAAAGTTGTTAGACGTCGCACGTGCGAGACTCCTTCTGAGCGGAGACCTTCGAGAATGTCCTCCTCGGACATAAATCTCATCTCCGGGGCGAAAACCGTATCCTGTGTAGTGTTCCGAGCATGGTGCAGCGAGACAGTGACCGCCTTCTCACAGAACTTGGTACACTGTAGCAGTTTTTTTGTTTGTGCGTTAGTCTCGGTCTTGACAACGAGTTTGCCGTTTGCCGGAGTTTCGATCTGGAGAGAGGATGAGCCGCAGATGCCTTTGAGTTGTTTGGTGGGCCAAAACACGTTGATTTTGCGGAACGAGACATTGTCGTCGGTAGGCTTAATCACCAGAAACGAGCCATTGGAATCCAGGTACTGGTCAGAAGTCGTGGTCAATGGTGAGCCAGGGTTCCGTGCGTGGTCAGTAGACAAGCGAGGGTCGGTACCGGGAGTGGAGGCATGGGACGAGCGAGGGTCAGTGCCGGGGGCGGAGGTCATGAACGAGCGAGGTTCGGTGCCGGGGGCAGAGGTCATGGACGAGCGAGGGTCGGTGCCGGGGGCAGAGGTCTGCGACGAGCGAGGATCAGTGACCGTGGAGTCAGAGTCCATTGGGAGATCAGGAGAGGTCAGAGTCCGAGTCCGAGACATCTTGTTTTCGGCGCTTTTTCCCCATGACGGGGAAAAAAGTAAGCAACGGAGCCGGAAAACAATAAACCGAGTGAGAACAAAACCTAACGCGAAGAAAAATAAGCAACGACGACGACGATGGAAAATGAGCGAAAACGTGGAAATACCCCCAAGAATCGGCGAAGGTGCGTGAGCGTCCAGTGAGAGATTTCTGAGGGAGGTGTGGAATTGGGATCTGCATGTTTGAACTATATACACAGCTACGGCGGACACATGAGTGAGTTACGGCAGACAGAGTCAAAGCATAGGTGAACAGGAATATGCAGTAGTTATTGAGAAAGTACATCAGGTGAATTAAATAGCGCCCTTGTAGATAGTATAATGCGCATAATGATAGATACAAACCGTCAGATAAAACAGCATTTAAGTAGGATATTTTTGCTTAGAGGTGAGCAGTGCCCTCTATCGGTACTTGGCGAAACTGTAACTTCGACTGCCCGCGGACATCGCTGTGACGCAACTATACTACACAACGCAAACCTAACTGAAAATACACGCACGCCACGCACCGCTACAGCATTGCACCAAACCGAACGCGCTGACTCGCCCCTGCCATGCCATGCCAGGCTGATCGCCACGATTACACACGTTTTATTACTTGTTTTGTTCGGTGTCTCCTGTCCGTGACCACACGTCATGTGCGTCACCACTAGAGATACAGTATTCCCGTACCGCTGTAAGGGCTATGTAGTATTTAACAGTACAGGTTCGTCAGTGGAATACGTTCTTGTTGCAATTACATTTATATGGTAGGTATATTGATGATCTCGCGGCAATGAACCCATCAGTTACGCGGTGCATTTAGTATTGTATGTGTAGCATTTTTGCAACAAAAAGGCAATACATTTGCACGTGAACTCATTTAACGGGTCCATATATTATATCTTCACAACAAAAGACGTTCACAGTTCGCATTTACTTCGCCAAACACATACAAACAAATAGGCCCAAGCTGGTGACTTCAACGCCAGAAGCCACTTTTCATCTGAACTTTGACATCTAGGGGCAGGATGAATTTGTATTTCTCGGCAGTTTGTCTTGTGCAGCTAGTCGTTTACCGTCCTGGAGCAAAGGAAAATCGCCGGAGCACCGTGATTTGGGAAAAAATGTTTAATTCGACCCACCCTCCCAGCCAGCACACCCATGTGGGACCCACATGGGTCCTAAGTGGGCCCCACCTGGGTTTTGTCGCGCGGCCCCACCTGGGTCCCAGGTGAGACAGCCCAGATGGGCCCAAGGTGGGTCCCACATCGGCCCCACATGAAACCCATGTGGGATACTGGTGGGCTTTTATGTGGGGTCCACATAGGACCCAGATGGGCTGGCCCAAATGGGGGCCATCTGGGGTAATGGTGGGCATTTGGTGCGATGAGTCTCGGAAGATTTATATTTAGTGTTGACGAACCCCATTTGTTCGCCAAAAATGTATGCAAATATGCATTCTTGAACATCGAACGTTAATATGAAGTCGATCGGGTGTCAGTGCATTAAAAGAACGCTTCCAACGAAAACAGAACTGTATTTGCATTCTTTGTCATGTCACAAACAAGCAGTCGCAAGCCGACAGGCTACCGGAGCAGACTCCCATGGTAGGCCGAAGAGACACGGTCTTATGGTTTTATGGGACGACCGGTGCCACCGCTTGTGTGTTGCGGCGCCGCAGCCGACCCCCGTTGCGGTCGCGCTCTCCCGTGAACCACCGGCCCACGGCGCGTTCAACGTCCTTTTTAGTGGCGCCTCTTGTGCCGTCGTTGTTTTTCACCGCTCCTGCAACACAAACCTTGAATTATAGCCTGCAGTCTTTCGAAAGACGCTGTAACACGCATGGGCAAAGGTTAACAATCGCATTCCTGGGAGATCTTCGGATATAACCAGAACATGTTACGTCAAGAGCTCGGGGATTTGCTTTCTTCAAAATTGATGTAAAATTGTATCCCTCTAAATATAACAACGAAGCTCCCGAAAATCTAACAGTCCAAGACGCGTCCCCCCCCCAAAAAAAAACGGGGTATATTTCTTCGGCGCCCTTATTTTTACTGAAGTATGATCAATTTTACTTCCCGGCTCCCCTAATTTCTAATTCCCTTAATTTACTCAAAACCTCACCTAATATACTCACATCACTTTTTATACTACTAGAGTTGCCAGATCACAATTGGATACCAATCTTTTAGCGCCATTATTTGTACTAGAAAAATCATCAATTCTACTACTCGGCTCCCTTAATCTTCCAGCCCCTTTTTTACTCATACCATCCCCTAATTAACTCAAATGATACATTCTGTAGGCTATACCAACCCTAGAGAAAAAACCACTAGAGACCATTAGACAATTCTGATGGTCTCTAGTGGTCTTTGATGGTTCCTAATGGTTTCTGATGGTCTCTAGTGTGTGGGCTAATGGTTTCTAATGGTTTCTGATGGTCTCTAGTGTGTGGGCTAGTGGCATCTGATGGTCTCTAATGGTCTCCAGTGTGTGGGCTAGTGGCACCTGATGGTCTCTAATGGTTTCTGATGGTCTCTAGTGTGTGAGCCAGTGGCACCTAATGGTTTCTGATGGTCTCTAGTGTGTGTCAGTGGCACCTAGTGGTCTCTAATGGTTCCTGAGGGCCTTCATGTGCGAACCAGTGGCACCTGATGGTCGCTAATGGTGATGATGGTCTATATAGTATGTGAGGCAGTGACATATGATGGTATAGTGGCAGCAGCGGATATCCGCCTCTGCTGCCGGCGCAGCGACCTTAGGCCGCCTTCAACCCAGTAATGGTATATACGCACCGGCTCAACCGTGAAAACGGAAATGTAGTCATATACTTATGAAGAAACCCCCAGCTCCACGATGGATTCAGATGACATGTAAAAAACTCATGCTGTGTTGTCAGTATGTTCCGAAAAACACGATTAGACAGAAGGAAAACACATCCTCTCCACGCCCCCCCCCCCCCCCCCCCCGCTCAACAAAATTTTGCTTCAGAAAAGGACGAGCACGGAAGGGAAACTGACATGCTCTCCCCCCTCCCCCCCCCCCCCGCTCAACATTTTTTTCTTCCAAGTTGCCCCCCCAAAACGCCATCCTGGATCCGCCCTTGGTTTTCAAACACAAAGTTACAGGCAGTTCGTATGTATTCATATTTCATACACCAACGCAATGGAAATTTGAACAATGAACTGACAGAACCCGTCATTTAGTCGCCCCAAGCCACGCTAGGGATCACACTCACTGCAAGCCAGTCACTTCTATGAGGTACTGCTATGCATTTGCCCTTCAAGCGCGTGGTTCTGATGGCCACCAGGTTGCAGTTTTCGTCTGACACAAGCATCCGCACATGGTTAGGTATCACTGAGTCTTCAGTGGCAGGACATGGGCGAAGGATCTTGCCGAGGGCAAGAAATACGTCCTCGCTACCGGCGTGAATCAGAACCAATGAGGTTAGTTCCAGGCACTCTCCCCCCTCCAGTGCTGCAAAACAGTCCGCTCTTTTCCCCAATCGACCAGACGTGCAGAAAAGTATGCCGTTGTGCACCACGCGTGTAAAGAAGGTGCCACTGTCTCCACTGTCCGGCAGAACATTGGCTGTCGCCCGTTTTTGAGCTTCAGTGAGAGGCCCGAGTGTCCCGCTACCCAACCCTGTCGTGCCGCCACTCGACGTCACACCACTGTTCCGGTGCTTGGGGCCCAGCGCGTTGGTACAGAAAGCGTTGACGTGAGGAGACACCTCGACGCTATCTCTAATAGCTTCTATTGTCTGAAGCATGGAGAAGCGCTGAAGTATTTGGTGTGCCACCGACCTCGTACCGTGGACAAGCTTCACTAGCCGCCCATTCCAATCCTCGAATGGGAACGCCGAATGTGCCCAGAGGGGGCCCCAACACCTGACGCTTTCTGCTAAGTGCAGAAGCTGGTGCATATTCGACGTCATGACTTTTTGGCCGTACAGGATCTCGCATGTCACTACGAATTCGAATAGCATGGCGTCAGCCTTGCTGATGTCATCTCCCGTGATAGAGTCCTGTAAGAGGAGGTACACGGCGGAGGAAAGTAGCGAAAAGTGAGCGAGGTAGCGACTTTCGAGGATGCCAGTGAGGGAGGGGATGCAGTAAAACAACAACCATGCCCGCCATTCAGAAGCTTTCCAGTCTTTTCTGACGGTGATGGGACGCGGAAGGCGAGTGATGGCGTTTGGGGGTTTGATGGTTGCCAGACGGTTACAGATGACTGACATATGCCTCTTTTGACCGATGTAAAACTTTTCCGCGTGATTCTTGGATGAAAACCACATCTCTGCCACCATCTTAACGACTCCTAAGCAAACACAATGCATATAGTCAGGAACGAATCCAAGCACCTGGTCAAAGTGAGGGAGGTTGAAAAGACATGAGGGCCCCTTGACACCGTTCACAGTCGTACCACTGCGCAATGCCTTCACAGCGTCAGCTCGCAAGGATTCATCACGCCTTGGAGCACTTTCTGTGTCCAGGGTCGGGTACCTGACCTGGTTGAACAAAAACCTGCCTGGATGCAGGCACCAGGAGCACCCATAAAAACCATTAAACCTAATGTGATTTTGCAGCGAAGATCTCCCCAGCGTATCTGGGCAGGAACAGACAGCGAACACCTGAGATACTACTTCGCTTCCACCATGAAGCCAGGTGATGCTCTGTGTCTTAAGTTTGCCCAATTCTGTGACAAAGGACTCAAAGTATAGGGCCATTGGCACTGGCCCAGCATTACACCAAATGCCGGCTAGAATTGGCACCTTGAACCGGAGCATCGGGGGCAGTTCGTTCAGAAATGTGACTATTGGCCACAGAGACAACCGACTAGACTTGAAAACAGGACTTCCGTCCGTACTGAATAGCAGAGAAAGTATCGATGACCCTAACTTTGTGACCATGGATCGAAGCATCGTGCCATCTCGAATGTCTGAGAGTCGACCGCCGATATTAGGTGCGAAATTAACATACGACCCATATTTTTTCAAGATGCGTTTCAGCTGTTCAGCAATGGACAAAGTCACAAAGTAGTTGTCACCCTTGCCAACGGATGCTGGACACCACATCTCACACTTACTACACCAAAGCTTACGACCGCCATCAGATCCTTTCTTTGTTGTACACAGTAATGTTGAACATGCTGGACAGAAAAAGTTAAAGTCAGCAGTGGAAGAAAAGTCAGAAACCAATCTACGCAGCTTGTGCACAGACCGTGGAACAGCTTCAAATCCAAATAGGTTGTTGATGAGAGTCACTAGGTCACTCAGAGCATTCAGTGGTAGTCCATGAGTGTAGAAGAACACCAGGATGAGTAGAACAGCTTCTGCTTTAGTCACTGCTCCCATTGTCGCCAGTTTGACACCGCCATCTTCACCAATGTACTCCTCCCAGACCTGCAATCACAATACATGCATGGATTACACTACAATTTAACTCAATGTCAGATGAGATCAATGCCCCAGTTACTCTCACAAAGGTCTGGTCAGTGCTCAGGAAGGTCCTATCAGTGCATTGTGCAATCAACTATATCTACCTCCAAAATATTGCATTGCTACCACTGCCCACAGCACTAAATATAGGGTAAATTATTTGTCCCTATTCCCATATGGGACCCAAACAGCCAACAGCTGTTGAATAAGGCTGAAGGTAGTCCTTTTTAGTGGCATCAACCTCAGATCCTAGGGGGGATGACAACAAAGAACAGATGATATATGAAATATGAACCTATGTGTGTACGCAAAGAAAATGTGCCTGAATGGCCTTTTATATGCTACATGATTTATGGTGATAGCTCTTAGTTTATAGTCACCACAGTCAATTACTTTTTGACAGTGAATCTATCATATATCAAAAAATGTATGAATTTCCATATAACAATGTCAGAAATATTACACCAATTGGAGAATCACTGGTGCGCTTTGTTTTGCCTAATGTAACAGTGATGTCAGTCACCTTCATGTAATATTCCAACCCTGACATGAAAATCCATACAGCTTTCTCAAGTTACACTTAATGCATACCTCTGAAGCTGAGAACCAATGTGCATGATCTTCACCATCAGACTGCTCACTTCCTGATCCATCTGTTTCATCTCCTGAACTCTGCTCAGCACCAAGGATGTCTGGATCTTCTGATGATATTTCAGGTTGTTCAGCTGGTGCACAATTATCACCAGATTGTGATGTTGGCAAACTGAAATGAAATAATGATGCCAAGCTAAACACCATATCCAACAACAGCCAAGACACTGTAGCCAAAACTTCCTGAACTGGAGCTTGCATAACAATGTTCCAAAAAACTGGTACAACTGTGAGAAGTAAATTCACAACAAAAAGTGTCAGTTGTAAATTTGCAGCAAAATGTTACAAACATGATCAAAATATCTTTTCCTGAAAGATGTTTCAACCTTAAAATATATTTCGGAAAACACTTTTTCGAAATATCTTCCGAAAATATATTTCAAAAGATATTCCGAAAAGACCTTCGACCTGCAACATTCTGTTTATTATTTCTTTTCTTCATCACATCAATCATGCTCAAAGCAACGTTGTAAGAAATCAAGTGAACAAACTAACCTTTCTGCACCATCCAAACATTCCAGAGCCACATAATTTTCAACCTGTGGGATGGCGTTCATATTTTGAGTTCCTCGGGTACCACCTGTCGAGTACCGCCATTGAGTATTCCTTGGAATTTCATCCTGGGAACCAGGCTCAAGGAACTGCCTGTATCTCTTGGGTTGACTCTGGTCCATCTTGATCTTACGCGATGCGTCAACGCTGACAACTTTGAACCAAAACAACAAGTAATCGAACGTAGGATTGATGCTCAATATTCAGAAAAAAAAACAAAAGTAATTATTTCCACCAAAAAGACATATCACTCAAAACGTTGCCTCGCACCAACCACTATAACAGACATCTTCCGTTTGCGGCATGTTTTTAGGGCCTTGGTGCGGCATAATTGACGCAGACATTTGGACGTTTCATATCGAAAAAGTTTTTATTTAAGTGGTATACAATTGAAAAATTAAGTGGAATTTAGTGATTTAGATATTTACTTAAACTGTCAAACTTAATCTTTTGTGCTGTTGAATTTCATTATTAGCATTTCCCGTAAAATTTGATTGGAATTTAAGAATTGTTCTTGATACATTTGAAATATTGACCAATAGCAACGCGTCCTTCACATTCATTTACGGCGCGCCGCGTTTTTGGCCTTGGCCTTGGCCTCTTGGCCTTTGTTTAGGTACTAGCTCTGATACGGCATTGGGTAATAGCTATATATGGTACTAGATATATAATCGTGACGATCGTAGCGATAAGATAATTTTGCGTGGAGTTAGAAGTTCAAAACATGCTTGCATACGTTTGCTTTTCAAGAGATAGTGTGAAGAAGATCGTGGAAGTGAAAGATATTAAAGACTTCCATCCAAAAGATGTCGGTGATTTCAATCCAGGTCGCCCTGCAAGGGTGCTGTGGAGAGGAATACATGATGAAATCGAGACTGAAGAGGCACGGCGTTATGCTGCACAAGTCTTGAGAATGGGACGTAAGTACTTTTGTATTCTGTATTATGTATAGGGCTCACACAAGCTGCCATATTAAAATAAGCTGACAAGGCAAGGTCAGCAACCCCATGGTTCCCGGCCCCCATACATGTGTCCACCTGCCTTTGTCTGTTTTGAGTTCACTCAAACATCACTGAAAAATAATATATAACATCATGCAGTTATTTAGCCTGTTGTGTTGTCTGTCTAAGTTAGATCTGCTTCTCTATACAATTCCATGAGTTACAAGTATTGATATTTGAGGGTCCTGTGGGATTTCTAAACCTTGCCTTGTCAGTCAACTTATTGTAACACGGAAGCTTGTGTGCTGACTGCCTAATACTGACAAGTGATGCATGTGCCACAGCTATTGAGGAATTTGCTTGCAGCATTTTATGAATGTGACTCAGGATCTGTCAATCTCAATTTACATACCAAATGAAATATTTTGGTCCCTGCCAAATACATATCTGGCATATGAGCATGACAAGCTTGTTTCACTTAAAAATTTTTACTGCATAGCAAAGTTTGGCAGCCAATCAACACTTAATCTATCCATATGGTGGCATTTTGGCAGTCAAAAACCTGCACCTTGCAAAACATTTCAATAATAGATTGTATGCATATTGTATTCAACCTAACAACTTGAAACATTGAGGCTGCTCATGCTCCAGGCAAAATGTGTAATAAGTGAATGCTTTTATTTGAATGTCACAACCCCCCTTCCCAGGCACGAAGCAAGAACTGGAGGCAGCGATCAATGCCAAGAGGATCACTGTTCCCAAACTGCGTGATGTGACTGATGTGACATCAAGTGATGATGATGAAACCTAGTTTGAGGTAAATTTTTCCATTTGATGAACTGTCATAAGTAAACAAAGTGATAAAACATAAGTGCTCAATTTAAATCTAAAGAGCCCAGATCCACTTGATTGCCTTGAAACATGCTTAAATTTTGTGTCAGAATATTCAGGATAGTTAAATGCCAGTCACAAGTGTATTGAGGGCAGAAAATGTGCTCTCGCCAAGCATGTATGACATTCTGTGCTGTAGGTGGGAAGACACTTTCTTACCCTCATTGTACCTACCTAAGAAGTGGGGATTATTTTTCTGCAAAAAGTGCATATAGTTCATGATAGGAGTCCCAGTCATCTAGGCTAGTTGCCATTGGTCATGACACCTTTTTCTATTTTAGTATATTCATGTCTCTTAATTTTACTGTTATCCAGGTTTCTCGGACTGTCTGCTCCGATCCGGCCCGGGGCCAAACTCGGAAGGAGCAGCCTGGTCAGGCTGAGCATGCCCGGTTAGAAAAAATCGTGGAGAACTACAGGAGGACTGCTTGTGGTGGCTCCTGGTCTGATGACGATGTTGAAACATCTGGAGGAGAGTGCACTGTGCCTGACAAGTACCACAGAGAAGTGGTCCAGCAGAGAGACAGGCAAGTCAGATGCTTTTGCATGCAAAAGCCTCATTTTCATTTACTTATTTCCTATAGGAAATAATCGTAGCAATCAACTGAACAGCTCTATAGAGCTGTTCAGTTGATTTGTTAATTGTTTCACACATTAAATCATCATTTATTGTGAATTTCATCTATGGATGGTCCATGTGTGAGATGAGGAAATTGTTCTCATGAATATAATGAGGCATACAGCCAGAAACCAGTGACCCTGACCCATGTTCGCCCAATCAGAAACCAGTCACCAGTGACCAGTTTTATAAGATCGCCACTTTGCACCGCCAAAGAAAAAGCTGTTAGGGACACCCTAATCACTGTTCACTGTTTGTTGTGGATGTTGACTCATGTTTTCAACTCTTTGCTTGTTTTTAGAACAAAATTGTGACTGACCACTAACTCAAAACCAACTCTTAACGCTGTTTGCGACACCACAACTTTCGTGCCTGCTCATACATGAATTACCCATTCACTAATTATTTCATTTTTAAGGTACAAAGCTAGGTGCCATCAGCAGGAAGAGGAACTCAAGGACCTGCGGGCAAAGGAAGATGAGAGGAAAGAAGAGCTGAGGAAGGCAAAGATTGAAATCAAGGCACTGCAGATACTCAACTATAGACTGCAAACCAAGGTCATCAAATGCATTGAAGGTAAATCGATAAGGCCAATACATATTGTTTGATTGTATTCAGACAAGTGCTACTGTCCCAAAACCAAAAATACCATATTGTTGTACTGCCACTAATAGGATTTTTGTGTAATGATAACCAGCAACTGACATAGCCAAAGAAGATTTTATTGTGAGCCTTTCAGATTGAGCACAATTGATATACATATCAGATTTCTTAATTCACCTCAATTAATTAGGGTAATTTACTCATAACTTACATTTACTCTGCATTAACAACTGGTGTTATTTATCACACAGAAAGGGTGAAGTGGGATGAGTCGATGGAGTCACCAAGGCACGCCATCTCAGCTCCCAATCTGGAGCACTCATCCCAGGAGCGACGTGGCAGCTCAGACACAAGGCTTCCCGCAGCTGGTGGCTCAAACCAGCAGAGTGTCAGTCTGTCTGCAGTCACTCCTAATCCAGATAGACGAGGGGATCAGCAGAGCCCTGAGCTGTTCAACTCGGAGCCTACGGAAGAGGTAAGCCACCAACACAAGTGAATGTAAACTCTCGCACTTGTGGAGAGGGGTCGAACAGACCCCCCATGGTTTTTCGTGATTAACTTGCGTAAAACGCGTCGGATCACCACGAAACTTGCAGTACCCTCTCGTTGATCAATTTGAAACGTCCTAAAAAAATTGACCCTCTGAGGTGACAGGTCAGGGAGTTAAAACGTCATAATATGTCAGGGCATATTCGGAAGAAAGCGGCGGGTTTGCTACTATCGATCGTATCTGGACGAGTTTCGTTGCTTTCTGGAGTGTTCTTTTGCATTCCAGGCAGCATCATTGATGTTTATGGATATCTAGAAACTATATACAGTTGCCCTAGGGTCAGGGTCACGCAAGGTCATCAGGGCCATGGGCCGTTTCCGTAGCTCATTTCAGCCGTGATAATTCTAACTTTACAGCAGCTGTCCTGAGCCCCGCGTCATTGTTTAGAGCAAAACGAATGTCAGGTTTGAATTCGGCACGTACGAATTGATTATAAATGACCCGCCATGTGCCAAGGTCATGAAAGGTCATCCGAGGTCTTATGTGTGAACTTAGGTCACTACTTTGACCTGTTTGACCTTGGCGTTGATTTCCACAGTACAGCCCAAACCTGAGGCAGGATGTAATGGGACACATCAGGGAGCAGCCCAACGAGTCACGCTTCGTCAAGTCCCTGGCTGTGGCCATGTGGGGCACGGAGTTGCTGGCCTCCCGCTCTGTCACGGGGGGCAAGTCGAACCGCTTCCAGTCTGCTGCGAAGCCACCACTGACGCCCAAGAAGCTGAAGTACATAAAAGGTATGCAAAGCCAACAATAAATCGGACCATCTAATCACATTCATTTAATCCAGGGGGCAGGGTTGCAACTGTACCTCTTTGGAGTGCCTGATCACCTCCAACCCCAATGTTGTGTTGAACACCGACAATATCACGATAGAGGTGTGCCATATCTCTTAATTAATCATCATATCATGTCAGTATTCTATCTTATCTTATATTTATATTGTATATATTATATATACATCATATATCTTATATCTTAATAAGAAATTCATTCTTAGGATGTAAATAATATTCCAATATTTTTATCTGATAAGGCAAAAGGTTACACAATTAAGCCAACAGACATTTAAAAATTAAATAACATTTGCTAATAAGGCGGCCTTTATTGATCACACCATAGTATTTTCATGCTGTAGTAGCATTTACACCTACAATGAGAATGCCAACAAACTCTCGTCCAACACTGATCAGTTGATCAGAGTTGAATTTATTGTTTTCAGATGAGCTCACCAGCTTCATTGTAAGAAAGGGGGGTGACGAGGAGGCCGCGGCACAGGCAGTGAAGAAGGTGCCGAAATATATAAACGAGAAGATACAAGATATCTCGAGAAAGCAGCGGAGGGGCCGAGAAAAGTGAGCTGAGCTTAGTCTGCTTACTGTGCGAAGGAGATATGTGTTTCATCTGTCGCCCAATACAGCATGTCCGTTCACCTGAAACATAACTTTTTCTGGACAGTCGAAATTGCCAGGGCCTTGCAACCAATATGATGATAAGCATGGGTATAGCTGAAATGAGTCATGGTGCCTTTACTCGCTATTATGCATGCAGCACAACATATAAGTATGATCAAACATGAATTGCAGTGATGGATGGATAACAATCAATGTGGCAGAATCACATCAATCCATTTTGATATCCATGTATTTCAGCAGTTGCACATTTAACCACGCATACATTGCAGCAAGAAGCGAAGTAGGCCTCGAACCACCAGCAAGGAAGAGCCCCTGGCCACCCACAGCGACCATCAGAGGCCAGCAAAAAACATCAGATAGCATCGTGGACCATTAGAGACCATCAGATACCATTAGAGACCATCAGATACCATTAGAGACCATCAGAAACCATTAGAGACCATCAGAAACCATTAGAGACCATCAGATACCATTAGAGGCCATCACATACCACTAGAAACCATTAGAGACCATTAGAGACCATTAGACCATCAGAAACCATCAGAAACCATTAGACCATCAGAAACCATTAGATACCATCAGAAGTGTTCCAATTCCCATCGACCATCAGACCATTAGAAATTCCTAATGGTTTTTTCTCTAGGGAAGGCGCCCGATTGGCATCAGGTCAAAATATCAAAATGCCAAGTGCAGTTTGACAATGGTAATGGTCATTATCTTTGACGCCGACCTCAACCACGGTATCTGTGCCGCGACACGGCGGCCGCAAAAGTACAGACAGATTTCAAGATTGGTAGAAATGTTTTACCTGCATGACAGATAACATGGTTACAAACAGTCACACCGAAACACATCAGTCTCGAAACGGTGCCACAGCCAACATGCATATTGCATACCTACGCTTCATAAGCGCAGCACACAACAAAGATAACATACGCAAAGCTAGTTCTATTCACATAAGGCGGCAACATGCCGCGCACAGCAACAAGGGCATATTTCCTAACACAACACACTCAACTATATCAAAGGATGTTTCTTTCCAAGTTTTAAGTCTCCAGAAATGATTGGAATTCGGCAGAAACATTGAGTATTGTGACAAACAAATGTCAAGCAGTAGCGAACTAATGGTTTATGGGTGGCAGGGTTAAAATGGAAATATGACTGTTCCCTTGAACAAAACAGACTACTCTAAGAACCAGAAGCAGTCTGGACAGGAGCAGCACTGTCACCTCACTGGTGCAAGAGGGCTGGAGTAGCCAGAGCCGGCCTCCCCCTCTTTCGCTTCTGACCTATCGGCACCCGCCTTGCCACCTCAGGGATCTCCACGATACCCAGCGCTGCTGCCGAGGCGACTACATGTTTGCAAGTTTGTTTCTTCAGACACTCTGGGCAGGTGCACCACATCTGAGTAATGTCTGTCTTCTCCCCTTCATCTGTGACACACCACATGGAGAAGCGATGCTGGGCGAAGTCGTCAAAAGTTGACGGAACTCCTTCTACCTGTGTCAGGTACAGGTTGACCTGATCAACTGACACCTCCTCCTGATCACCGGCCGGGATGAAGTAGCGATTCTCCAGCAAGACCATGTTCTTCATTGCGACTTGAAGCTGGTGCGCTTTCGTCAGCAGAGGGAGGTCAATCGAGGGCCGGTCGCGGAACTTCCGTCGCTCCATCAGGTCACGTGACCAACCACCGATCATCCCTTGAGCTGTTTCCAGAAAGCGTCCTACCGGCAGGCGTTCCCTCAATGTGTGGCACATCTTGATTGTTCCGTTCAAGGCTTCCAACGCATTGTTGGTACTGGGGGCAGCCCTGTCAACTCCTTCGTACCAGGCATTCTTCCGATCTAGGAACTGCTCCTTCATGTACTGTGGGAACTTGGACTCTGGCCACAGGTCCTCCCACTTTTGGATCATCAGGGCTGATACTCGGATGAACTGCTCTTCTGTGTAGCAAACCTGAAGGATGGCGATGTCCTTCTTACAGACTTCTTGCATCTCCTTTGGTTCTTTTCGCAGCTGCGTTTCGAGTGCCTTCTTCACGTGAAACCAGCAGAACCCGCGTCGCGCATCTGGGAACACTGCACTTGCAGCAGCCGAGATTGCCTCTGCGCAATCGGCCACCACGATGCGAGGACAAAATGGCATCCCGCTCACTTCTTCCACTGCGACCTTCATGTTCTGCAGCAAAACAGTATAGTCCTCGATCGTTTCACTCTTCATCACTGCGAATATCGTCGGGAAGAACTGTCTGGCTCGGTCTGTTACGCCTGCTATGAGTACTGGAAACCCGTTCCAGGTGAGCTTGTATGTCGCATCGACATGTACAACCTCCGACCGGGCCCCATTGGACAAAAGTCGTTTTGTTGATAGCAGTACGCGTACACCACAGTCTTCAGATATGTCATGGTGGATGACATACACATCATCTGGCTCATCCGGGACTGATGTGCGGTCTTCACACCAGACTCTCAGCTCACTGTACGAGATGTTAGCAGGTCCTTGTATTTTCTCCTTCAGACGAGCTAAAAAGTTGTTCAGCTGCCGTGACGTGTGACCCTTGATCCCCCGATTCAGAAGGGCTGTGTTGAGCTGCATGGGCTTCTTCACCCCGGCCTTGAACAGCTCCTCCAAAATCTGAAAAGAGACAAGGTATTCTGCATTAAAAAGTTGTAATCTAGTTTCTACTTTGTATCCAGGGTGTGTGTGTGGGGGGGGGGGGGAGGGGGGGGGGACTACAGTGGTATGGGATGTTGAAAAGCAATTCAAGCTACCAAATAAAGCTCAGAAGGAAAATTGAATGTCATGATGAATTGGTACTAAAGTGTTGGTTAACAGTTCTTGCGCCCATAAGCAGTGACAACAAAGTACATTACCATGACAAAAAAATCACAATAATGCAATAACCAACCTCCTTTGTTTCTCCAGAGAGACCCCTCTTTCTTGCATCGTCTTGATGTGAATGTTGCTCACTGTTTTCAAACACAGCAACATCATGACAGTCACTGACATACAATGCTTGCAGCTGTGCCTTGCATCCTGGCATGCTGCAGAAGAAGAACTCTTTGAGACCACTCTGGGTTTTAACAACTCTTTTCTTTGACCACCTTGCTCCTTTGTCCAAATCTGAAATATGAAACATGAAACATGCATAGTCAATTTACACAGCCAAGTAAATTATGCCACATAAGCCAAAGGGGGACGGCAGAAACTATACAAATGATAGCCCACGCTCATCATGGGGAATGGAACTACTCATGTCAAGATTACTTTCAGCAACATCATTTGGTCTGTAAACACCCTCATTCCGAATATATGCATGTTACTTGCACTTAAACAAGCTGGAGTGCTTTGTTCATGCGAGAAGGCAATATGATACTGGCTAGCTTCTTCTTGGCACTCTGATGTACAGATTCGGTGTTGGTATCTTCCGCCATTATTTCTTTACATTAAGTCTGCCACCAGCTACACACGTAACATTTCACAATCACATTTGCTGAAGGTATTTTATATTGATATGCTGATTCCAAATATAATACTCATTGGTGCAAAATAAATGGTTATTATTATTATTATAAAAATCGCACACTTACCACAGGTTTTGAGCCAACCAAGGAACTCAGCTTCCGAACCCTGAGTTAGTTGTTTCGTCCATTTCTGGCCCTTTCCCCGCACCTTTGCCTTCTTGGCAGGTTGTTCGCCTTCATCTTGTACTGGAGCGGCTCGGGCTGCGTGTACCCTTGGCTGATGTTCAGCAAAATCACTATCGCTGTCATCATTCATGTTGTCCTTATATTTTGACCCGAATTGAATCTGCCCGATAGAATCAACTGTAACAAAATTATAGTGCTTCGATGCTATCTACCGTGCAAAAAAAACTATGGCCTTCCTTGATCAGTTGCGCCAAAACTGTCTCAAACCAATCTTCCCTGCCGGCATGGCAGCAAACCGCAATATGGCGATAGGCGTTTTAACCTCACCCGCCATGCCAGATCTTAAATAAACTACATTATAGTAGTACTGGTCGATTATACTAGTTTCATACTACAAAACATTCCATATTCGGAAGGAAAAGGTAGTCCTCCTAGAAAAGGGTGCTAAAGTTGAACTAAAAAGGTAAAAGTGAGTAGAAAAAAGGTAGACTTTGGTGAAAATTGGGCCAACGCAAAATTAAGGGAATGTTTGAGCAATAATAGCACAGCAATGGTGCAAAAAGGGAGCTGTGAGTAAAATAGGGGAGACTCGAGTAAAATTAAGTGCAGTGGTAATTAGTAGCCGTAGAAAACACGATGGATTAACGCGATTATGTGGCGCAGATGTGGCGCATTATGTGGCAGGGTCCATAGAGCGTACCATTTATTCCAGTCACGTACTCGCCACCAATTGGGTTCAAAGACGAGCCCATGCTCCGAAACTATGGGTAATTTCTTATGGGTAAGGGACCGATCTGGGTAATTTCTTCACCAATCGGCGCGGTCCAGAACAGTGTCGTTCTGAGTTTGATCTATTTTGGTCCAATTTAAGTGAACCAAATTGGACCAAAACCACCCAAAACAGTTTTTGGTAGTTTTGGTCTAATTTGGTCCACTTAAGAGTGGATCAATCTGCATAAAATCCAAAACAGCACCGTTTTTGGCCACGCTGGATCGAATGGTAAAGAAATTACCCAGATCGGTCCCATAGTTTCGGAGCATGACGAGTCATTGGTGGCGAGTACGTGACTGAAATACAAATTACACGTCCATAGATGGTTGAAAAGATAAAAAAAATCATTTTTTACCCAACTGTGTACCACCAATCATTACCTGCTTTTCCTATCACTCGGACAGGATAGACAGGCCAGTTTCCGACCGGCTCCGCATGTTGAGTGGCCAATCGCGCCGCCAGCTCTCCCATCGCCTGGTGGCCAGAACGCGCGGTCCTCTTCTTCCCCATCGAACCACTTGGTGGATATGAGCCCGATCCCATCGCGGAACTCCACGATTGCAACAATTCGGGGAAGCAGGAAAAAACATGATGGTTTATAAGTTATAATATTCACATTCTATATTTTTCAGACGTGTATTACCTCCCACACATGTTGATTCCACATGACTACTAAAGACAGTAGCACAGCGATTGTTACACCAAACGACTGAGCATTTCATTTCAATTTGGTTGGTAGGTGTTTGAGCGAGTCTCATATCGATACTACTGAATGGTTAACCTGCTCACCCGTCACCCAATGTGTCAAATCATCAATGCGTCAACCCATTAGCACATGGGACATTTTTAGAGGGAACTTGACCCAATATTCCTTTGACCCGTTAAAGAGATATTGCCACCTCGCAGGTCAATATGGAGTTTTTGGTGTGTATCGGTAGATTAAGCGTGTCCGATTTCACCTGTAAATGTGTTCCCCTAAACTTACCCCCCATTAGATCAAAAACATATTTGTACCACTCATGATTGGCAAATTCGTAAAATTGGAGTCGCCTCATCACTATTTAGTCACTTCTTTGCGGACTACGATTTGCTTTTGAATATTACAAACTCAACATCAGCATTAGTCAGTGCACTTTAAAATTAAAATGCGTATACAGTTAATTATATTTTCAACAACCATAGCCTCTTTCATAATAAAACATGAATAAAACAGCAAGAATGACTATGGCTTGACTTTGGGGCCGTAGAAGATTTGTGATCAATACCTTATAACACAGATAGACTTTTCAAGGTCAAGCCTAGGCGAATTCGGACGCTTCGGCTTTGGACGGGCGCCAATTTCACAGCCACACTGGATGATAGTGGCCATCATGAATCTAGTACTGAGCACAGCTGGGACCAACGTTTTGAGTCAGAAATAAATTTAAAAAAAATGCAGATACCCCGCTTTAGGTGCTGCATGAGCAAGTTTGAGCTTGAGCAATGAGCATACAGGATTGTTGATCCCCACCATTCATTTAAGTTGCTTTTTAGAAATCCTCCCGGAGGTGGCAATATCCCTTTAACCCATGGACTTTACGTTTTGCAATTGACTTCACATTGTACATTTTGCAAAACTACTGTTGTGAATAAATAGGTACCCGAAATCTGGTAGACGCGTCGTAAGCCGGCAAACATCTGCATCTGATCCTGTCAATCTCCTATCCATGGAGTAATGGACAGGAGACGTAGGAACTCCCATGTGGCAGCAACATCATCTTTGTTGTCACCTCTTCACAAGGTACTGTCTGCACATTGCCCTTCAGCTTCCCCACAACTTGAATGCCCAGTTCCGTTGAATCCAATGGATAGGTGAAGAAGCTAGTGTAGCTATCAAAGAATTCCACACGCAGTGCAGCATTCCCATATTTTGACCCAATCACACTGCGGACTAGGCCCACCTTATCCCCTACACTGACACAGTTGTCTGGCTGCGATGTGGATATGTACCACGGACCATATTGTGTGCACCGTCTATCTGTGGCTGGATGATAATCCATCTTTGTACCAGTCTTGGGGGTTTGACATGTGTCGGTGACATCTTTTGAAAGTGCCACACCTTCCTGTTCCTTTACCCGCCGGACTATCTGAGCCACTGGATCTTGAGGCCGACGCACCATCCTCCTCAACTTCTGCATGAAGTTCTCAAAGGGAAATGCAGAATAGGCATCCAAAGGTCCAAAAACTTGAACATCATCTACAATGTGCACAAGTGAATGAACATTGTACACTATATTCTCCTTCCCATAGATGTCAGCAAAGTTGCGAACAAAGGTTTTCAGAAGAGCCCTAACATACTCTGGATGTTGTGTGCAAAGACGTTTGTTTGCTAGAATCATGCATGCAACTGCAAACAGCATGAACTTCCTGTATTGTTGACCCTTCATGTGTCCCTGCAGTACAAGTGAGCCTGTGTAAAGCAGAAACTGCCTAAATTCTGTTGCTTTCCACCTCTTGTACTCCTCCAATGATCTTGGTTTCCGTGCAAACTCACGAGGTATATAGCGGCGGAGAGACGTGAGTGCATCTGATATCTCTGTAATCTTTCGATGATGCAGACGACCATGCAATGGCCCATTCTTCCAAAGACCAATCAGTTTCTTTGTGATACCCAAGCAAATAAAATGCATGTAGTCTAGAGGAAACTGAGTCACCATGCCAATGCCAAGTTGCAGAAGTGATGATCCTCATCAGTCATCGAAGAAAAGTCATTGTCAGTTCTAGCACGAGCATCAAGGTCAGGAAAAGTAATCCTGTTGTTTACATGGTGACCCTCAGCACAACATTTCTCACACCCATGGTATGATGTGTGACCTTTGATACATTTGACAAATGCTCTAGCTGGCGCATCACAAATGAAAGCACCGATATGAACGCTGAAGTGTTTGCCAGTAATATTCATACCATCTTTCAGAACATCATTTCTTTCACAAAATCATCCAGATATTCTGCTAGTGATGATGGATAGCTTTGTACCCTTGCCAGAGTACAAAGCTATGTCAAAAACTCGATTCTCTGGGTCCTCCTTCAGTTTCCCAAGAACTGGCCATAGGCTTACACCAGAGCTCTTAAAGAGAGGGAGACCATCAATGTTCAAATCCAGGGTTAGAACACAACCCTCAATTTTGTTTGACTGATTAAAAATGCTCTGAACAACTTCCATCACTCCAAAGTAGTATTACTGCCCATCAGCAACTTGTTTTATATCCACCCTTCTGAGTGTCCCCATAACGGTCCGAGGATCACAAGGGAGATCCACATCATTCTGCCTGAGTACACCAAGAAGGTCAGACAATGCAGCTTGAGAAACATTGTGCTTTGCTGCCCACCCACAAATATCTTCCTTAAGGCACTGTTGGCCATCATTTGCAGCAACAACCTCAGCACCAGATGAGTCATTGAGTAGATGTTCCTCAGAAGAGATGCTTGAAATGGTGCTACTACTTTGATTTTCTGCTGTTGTCTTGTCCACATTCACAGAGCAGGTGCTTTGATCTACATTATTCCCACCCAAGTCAGTGTTTTCCAAATCATCCACCTCATAACTTTTGTCATTCTGATCTTCTGCTGAAGGATTCAGTAGCATGAGATGATCATTGACTTTTTGGCGTATTTTCCGTTGCTTCGTGCGCTGACTATACACCTTGAAAGGTACATCCATGTTGCTGAAACAGAAGCAAGCAGATTTGTTTGATGCATTGTTTTGTTTGTTTGATATAAGTAATGATAATGACCCTGGTTTTAGTGCAGTTATAATAAAATGAGATGTGTAGAATGAGTATGATATATTCAATTTGTCTGTAATAAGGTGCAGAAGTGGAATATCACCATGTCTTGGAAATAATTAACACTCATAATATTTTTGGGCAAAAAATAGGTATTAGCTGTGCAGGCATCACACTTCCATGTACACCAGCTGTAGGCAGTGTAACAAAGGGCGGAGTCACTCTCCGCCCTTTGTTACACTCTCCGAGCTGCACTCTCCGAGAGTGCAGCTAAATGCGTTTTCATGCGTTTAACCTGCTGCACTAAGAGAGTGCAGCAGGTTAAACGCATGACAACAGCTAAACAATGACAACATAATCAAACAGCTGACAAGAACAGGCATACGAGATCATTGATAGTGACGATGACTGGTGACTACAAAATGGTACATGGATCAGACTATAGCCATGAATTCTACTATTTTCCACCAGCCCTGTTTATTATGATCCGTCACGCTTTAGGATACATCAAGTTAAGTAATACCCACCGTTTCTTCATCGAAGATGAAGGGAAATAGTCCCTTCAGCTGCCGCATGGTGGGCGTGTTCCCACCACGCGGTATAATGGTCTCCCGTCGTGCCGGGAACGTCTACTCGAAACAAGTCTTCATCTCGTCTTCGGTGCCCTGGAACATTTAAAGGCAACACTATAAACTAGTACGGTACCGGGACATCGCCTCAAGTATAAACTGAGTCACTGGACAGAGTGCCGAGTGCACAGACGCTGGTGTCACGGACCTGGTACACGGACACGGACCTGGTAAGGTTAACTTCAAAATTTGACCTCAGGTCAAGGTCATTTGGTGACCCAGGTAGGTCATGTTGCATATAGGGCGAGCCGCTCGACGAGACAAACACAGTGGTCTCATCCGCTCGTCTCTAACTTTATTATATCAGGAGTTATTAGCAAAACATTGTTGGTGACCTCAGATGACCTCATGGCCATGGAGAGGTCACTGAGCAACAATTGCACCTGGGTCATCAAGAGTGAGCATGATAACATGATTCTGAAAGTATTGGTATTGAAAGTATTGGAAAGTATATGCATATTCTCTGAATAGGAAGCATTTGTATATTTTCCCTTCACATAAAATGGGAAGGTCAGGAAATTGATCTGACCTTAGGTTACTGGTAAAAAAACAAAATCCGAGATATACGAATTGTAGGTTGTAGGAATTGTAAATTGTATGTAATTGTAGGTATACGAATTGTAGAATTGTAGGTTATTACCGCATGAAACCCTGAAAGTTTCAAATCTCTCAGACAAAGACTGTGGCTTTGGCATGATCACAAACATTTTTGGAGGTAGGGTCACTTGACATGACCTGGTGACCTGACCTGAGATGACCTGGGGTAAAACAAATCAAAGTGTGGGTAATTGATGCTCCAATAGCTGTACCAAATTTGGCGGTACTGCGCGCCGCCGTTTTCCCGCTATTTCCGAAAAACCTCAGGGGGGGGGGGTCAAAATCCCCCCCCCCCCGGGCGAAGGTTAACTCCCTCATCGATGCCTAACCTGTCCGAGAACAACCGCGGCGCCACTGACTTGGCATTTATATGAGCATAAAGTGCATTTAGAGGGAATGTTTCACCTTTGTATTGGTTTTGAACTGAGATAGCCATTATCTTTGGCCGTTATTTGAATGTCGAAAATACTAAGGTCATTTTCCCAAAAACTTAACCGTTAAGCAATTTAATTTCGTATTTGCAAAATGGGGTCTAGGTAGTCCCGCTGCTGGTTGGCTGACAGCCACTTTTTCAGCCAATCAGCGGCGGTCTATAGCTCAATAATGACGTCATCATTCCAAAGTTAAAAACTTAATTTGTATAAAGTTAAGTGACTTTTCGAGATAAAAAATCTCACCATCGTTTTCAGCAGCACTTACTTCATATTTTCGACTACAACCAGCGTATATTTGACAACTTTCGGAAAGGTGAAACATTGCCTTTAAGCTTCTGCGCAACACCCCCACACAGCCCAAAGCCAGCTTTGCAAAGAGACTTGATGCATGGAAATTAAGACTTCACATTCTATAGCCGAAAAGGGTATTTTAATTATGCTGAATCCAACAGTGTTAATTGTTTGATAAAAATCACTCTAAAACATGGAATGGAATGGAAGAAAAATCATGGAAGAAAAAAAGAAACATGGAACATGGAAGAAAAATCATGATACACTGAGAGAAAAAGTTACTAAGGGGTCCCTCGTTTTACCCTGCTGTCACAAATTACGAGCCCTTACGAGCCCCTCGTAGCCGGTTTACTAGGGTCTGTACCACCAGTCTTACTAGGGTTACGACGTCCGGGTCACATTTACTACCGCCGTTACTAACCCTGATACCAGGGCCTAGTATAGTCTACTAACCCTCTTACTAGGGTCTACTAACCCCATTACTAGGGAATGGTATATGCTACGAGCCCTCTTACTAGGGTCTAGTATATTCTACTATCCCTATGACTAGGTGTGTTCCCGACGAACTCCGCTACATATTGTCATCTGAATCACAATGGCGACCACTCAACACGGCATCCACGGGCGAAAAACGTCAATAATTTTCTGAACAAGTTTATTTGTTAACACAAATACTGGCACGTCCTCCCGTCACATCTAACGTACTCCGTTTACTGAAACTCCAGCTCCTTGACATCTTCGCAGACGTCCCGCTCGGCCACTCCCTCGCTGGGGAGGCCCATCACTTTCGTACACATAAACCACATTAGGTTTTTGTTTGCTGCCCTGATCTTCATGTTCAGCAGGTATTGGGCGATGGCGTATAAGAGCAGCGACTGCAGCATGCTCTCCGTCTCCACCACCGCCACCCCGTCGACATAGATGACGTACTGGTGCGCGTCCTCCACGATGACGGGGGCGGTCGTGCCGGGGGTTTGGAGGTCACGCAGCACGGACTTGGAGTTGAGCACGTTTACTAGGCTTCGTGCAGTCGAGTCATCTGAAAGAAACATAATTGTTAATCTATGAAAGGTTTTAAATCCGCGCCCCGCTGTCGTCTCCGGCCGAACGTGCCCTGTTGGGGAGGGGCAGATAATTTAACCCCGCTCTTATCTCCTATAAGTTCGCCTGAGGTCAAGCGAAGTCACGTTACGTCACAACTCACAAGGTCAAAAAACATTTTGTTTTTGTTATGTAACAATGTGTATGTTGATGGGCTAAAATTAGCTCTAGAAAACGAATTTGAGCTGGAAAACATTACAAAACCTAATAAGCATGACAAGCCAGGTCACGGAAGTCATGAGGTCTGTTGATGGTTGACATTTTGAATTGACCTTTGCGGACCTTTGCTGACCTCATATGTCATGAAAATATCATAAGACGAAAATTTAACTTGTTTTGGGTGGAAAACTTTAAGTCAGCGCCCAATTTTTCAAATAAAAAATACAATCTATTGATTTCAAATGTAGGTTGCTTTGCAGCCAGCACAACATCTTAAAGACACTATCTTAGAAGCAAGAAATGTTTGAGGCCTGCTTAATGCCTTTAGAGAAGTAGAAAACTATCGCAAAAGGCAGAAGTGAGCTGGAAAAATCGTTTGGAAGAAACATTTGATAAATCATGCTCTTCAGACTAATGCTACTATCTCCAAATGACAAAAACAGTGGATAAAATCTTATCATGAAACAAACCTCGTTTAATAAAATATTAAAGTTGCTTAGTGCTTACCTCCGACACAGCCGACCTTTGACTGGAGCTTTCCGGCCCACCTCTCAAGCTCCAGTTCGGATGTCGCCCTGAAGTTTTTCTTCCCCGTCATCAGAGCCATCTCTTCACACATCTGTAACAAGCCCACATTTGGATTACTTAATTTGATGAGACCAAAGCAACGACCTTAACCCGCGCCCCGCTGGGGGGGGGGGGGCAATATTTGCCCCCCCTCCCATCCCGAATATTCTCAATAACTCCAAAACGATACCAGATATCGACGTTAAAATTGGGGTACCTTATAGGGCATGAATTTGACGTCTTCCAAGAAAATGTCGGAAAAAATCGCTGAAAACTTTTTGAGAAAATGGCATTTTAGTGACGTCATGTTCGGCCATTTTCGATGGAAAAGTGCTAAATGTTTGAAAAATCGTATAAAATCAAGATATGAAGTAAATTACAAACAAAAAGATGGCTATCTCGGATTTTCGAAAACCGGAAGATATGTATTAGAAGTCCGTATGGCAAATACTTGTACCAAATTTCAGACCAAAACCTTCATATTTGCCAGACTTGTGGCTCCCTAAGTGTTAGTAACATATGACGTCAGTTTGCGAAATATATTTGTGTGGTGTTATTTCACCAGATATAGACAAAGAAATGTTATAACTGTGTTCCTGAGACAAAATAGATCTAAAAACGTCAATTTTTTCTCTCTCGAAAAATCAATTTCAAAATTTGACCTGATTTGACCTGACCTTGACCTTTTATGAGGTCAAATCGTAAAATTGACTGCTACCATCACTTTATACGCATAAAACAAGCCATATAACATGTGTCGCATAACTATGGTATGCCCCTTTCCTACAGTGACCTTTTATGACCTCACTTGACCTTGACCTTTTCTTAAAAAATTACCATACCGCCTCATGCAGTATATGTATTAAATCTTAAAGACCATTTATTGGCGATATTGGTTCCAATATAACGTTTAGAACGGAACATTTGACAGCAAATTTAAAATATCACCATTTTTAGTTTGACCTCACCGTGACCTGACATGTGACCTTTTTTTTATAAAACTTTAAGCATGCTTTGAACTCGGTTCTTTCAGAGCTTTCGATTGCCGCTTTCGGCGATGCGCTGCGCTTATTGCCTCATAAGATAAACAGGGGGCAATATATGCCCACCTCCCTCCATCGGGGCGCGTTCGGCTGGATACCCCAGCGGGGAACGGGTTAACCTGCGCAGTGCGCACCACTCTGGGGTATCCAGCCGAACGCGCCCCGATGGAGGGAGGTGGGCATATATTGCCCCCTGTTTATCTTCCGAGCCAATAAGCGCAGCGCACCGCCGAAAGTGGCAATTGAAAGCTCTGAAAGAACCGAGTTCATATCATTCTTAAATTTTTCCAAGAAGGTCACATGTCTGGTCACGGTAAGGTCAAACATAAACATGTTTATATTTTAGTTTTTCGGCCAAATGTTTCGTTCAAAACATTATATTGAGACCAATATGGCCAATAAGTGTTCTCAAAGGTTTGGTACATCTCCTGCATGAGGCAGTAAGAAAAAAAAATAAGCAAAGGTCAAGGCGTAGGTCATGCAAGGTCACTGGGGGAAACAAGTCAACCACAGTCATGCGACACGTCATGTTATATGGCTTGTTTTATACGTAAAAGTCGTTGGTAGTGCAATCAATTTTACGCTGACCTCATAAAAGGGCAAGGTCAGGCCGAATCAGATAACATTTGGAAAATGCTTTTTTTATATAGATGTTTATAGACCGATTTGGTCTCAGGAATACATTCATGACATTTATTTGTCTTGATCTGACTAAATAAACCACATAAAGTTATTTCAAAAGACGTCATATGTTACTAACACTTAGAGAGCCATAAGTCCGGCAAAAATGAAGCAATCGGTCTTAAATTTGGTTGAAAGTATTGTCAATATGTAATTCTAACACATATGTTACGTTTTTCTAATTAAACAAAGTTGTTTAAAAAATATAACTTTTTGAAAATGATTTTTTGAAATTGTTCGCCAAATTCATGCGGCAGCAACACTTTAGTGGACGGAACTCACCCCATCCACAGTGAAGACAAATGGATACGTCTTCTTGAAACGGCCGACGGGCATCGCACGGACGACGACGTCGTGCCGCCTGGCAGGAAGGGTCGCCACCAGGTCACCTGGCAGACCTTTGCCAGCATTCAGACGGCCAGTGGCGATCTCGTTTGCCAAAGCAGAGATGTTTGACTCAGGACAGTAGAACGGCACACCGTTGACTCGGAAGCTCCTCTTCGCCTTCTTTTTCTGCGAGAGGTCATCGCGTCTACGCTGCACCGACGGGCTCGACGATTTTCGACGACGATTCCGGAAAATATTCCGTATCTTCGTAGTGACCAAAGCCTGTAATGAGACAAACAAGTTGAGATGAAACGAAAAGTAAGCACGCTGAATTATTCCCATATAAATGAAGAGTCAAATCTTCATCATCAGAACCTACTGCCACTGTCTTAACACGCTGAAAATGAATGTTTCATAAGCGCTTAACTAAGCTAACATTTGGTGTCGAAAACGCCAGAAAATCCCCCAAAAAGTGTACCTGGAGTCCCACCCCTATATTTATATTTTTGGAATATTCAAACCATTCGATGCGCAATGAACGGTTATGAAAATTCAGAAAGTTTAAAGTCGTTATCTCAAATAGCGAATGGACGGCAGACGAAACCCCTCATATTGACCCCCCCCCCCGCCTAGACAGGAATAGGGTTAACCCGCGCCCCACTGGGCCTCTTGATTTTAAACCGTCGACTGGGGGTGTTTGAACACCCCCCCCCCTCCCGTCTAACTCGGCTTGTATGCAACGTAGACAGAAACGCAAGACGGCATTCGAAAGCTCGTCAAAAATCATTACGAAACTATTTCAGATTTTTTTTTTCGCTCAGGTTAAAATTGAGGTCACCAAAGGTCAAAATTTTCAGTTTTGTGACTTTGCTCCAAACAATCTCAGATATCTCGAAAACTATACTAGATAGAGGCAAACGGAAAACGGCAGTTGATAGCCATTTCATTTTCTTATTAAGAAATTGTCCTCAGATTTGACCTGAGATGTATAGTTTAGGCTCCAGGGGTCATAAAAGTCAAAAAATATAATTTTTGGGAAAAAAATTCGTTTTGTCAATAACTTTTTATATACTCATGATAGCGCAATACATAGTGCACCGTTGGGTTTGTCTCGTCAAGGCGCGCCTAATAATATACTTTTTGACCTTGTAAGGTCAATTTCAAAGTTTGACCTCAGGTCAAGGTCAAGTGGTGACCCAAGCAGGTCATGTTGCATATGTATCGACGCGTCTTGACGAGACAAGCACAATGGTGTCGGTCTCATGTCTTGATATTGTATATGTCGGGAGTTATAGTAAAAAAAGTGATGGTGACTCCGGATGACCTGAAACGACCCCTTAGGGGTCACCGAACAAAATTTTTGCTTGGAACATCAATATTATCATATTTTATCACTATCTATATGTAATTGGGCTGATTTGCTGGAAAAACAAAGCTTTTGAAAATTCCTCCATTGACTTATAATGGGGAGGCCACGAAATTGACCTGACCTTAGGTCACCGAAATCAAAATTCTGAGAAATATTTTGTAGCTACTGCTGACCTTACACCACCCTGAAAGTTTAGTATTGATTCTTCAAAAACTGTGGTCATGGCACTACCGCAAACATTTTTGAAGGTAAGGTCACTTGACCTAACCTGGTGACCTGACCTGACCTGACACATACCTAAAATTTTCGTAAAAGTTGTAGAAAAGATCAATGGTAAGGTATACAAAATTTGGCGGCGCTACGCGCCGCCGTTTTTTCGTGATCGGGAAAAAATCGGAGGGGGGTGTTCAACCCCCCCCAGTGGGGCGCGGGTTAAAGGGATATTCGGCTGGCAGCAAAAGACTCCCGAAATGCGGTCACGTGTGAATATATTTTATATATCAGCGTTTCGACATCACTCCACTGTTATCCGTTCGAGTAGTTATTCCCTGAGCAAATATACTCATTCAATATGTTATAATAATTATAGCAATGCTTCAATACAGTCTGGAAAGCAAACAATCAGACAGAAAAGAAAATAACGACGAAAAAGTAAAGCTTCTTCTTGCCTCATATAGTATCAATTTAAGCGTCTTGCACCACATCGACACACAAAGCAGGTCTGACATTGATTCCTCACCTGAGCCGCTTCCGTCGTTGTCTCGATGGTGTCCTGCAATGCAGAATATTCTGCGAGAAGCTGCTTTGCCAGTGCACCGTAATCATCCGGGTAGCTGTGGACATAGCATGTGTAAGACAAACGAGGAATACGATGTACTCAGCAACGTAACTATGCATTGCGTGGGGCAGTGCAGTGTCCATTCACTTCGTGACCGTGCACGGTAATACGACCCCATTGGCGTTTCGTTCCTAAATGACGAGGAGCTTCACGAAAAAACGGGCGCTTCGCGCGAACGAGAGGAAGAGTATAGCTGATTCTGATCTCCTGCCAAAAATGACTCGCCAATTGCATTCGATAAAGGCACATTTAACGCCTAAAACATGGACAGTTTCGGGGAGAGTCAGGTCATTAAATAGATTACTTGTATTATATTGAAACAATATGCATTCAATATTCATACCATGCGCGAGTTATACAGCATCGTATGATCTACCCCAATAGCACTGCAATGGGACTTTAAATTATGCTAAGAAATGTACATTCCATTAATTATCCCTAATCAAGGAATTAGTTCGAACTGGTAAATTATTATATTATATTCGTCTTAAAGGAACATTCCCACCTTCATGCAAGTTTTCAAATGTATGTCCCATTGTGAAGACTGAAGTAAATGCTGCCGATCATGAATATCGCATTTCCTTTTTCTAAAAAATCACTCAATTTCTAAAAAATAAAAGTTATATTATCTGGACTGGTGACGTTATGGCAGAGAATAACGTTATGGCACGAAACAACGTTATGGCAGGCTATCTCAACTCAAACTGAATGTTAAGGTGGCAATGCCCCTTTAAATACAGTAGTGGAATGGGTGAAGGTTGAAGGGTGAAGGAAAGAAGAAAATCGAAAGACCGTGAGAAGAACAGAGTACCGCTAAGCACAAAAGTAACGGGATCGATAGACGTACCTGCGCCGAGCCCCGACATGATTTGCTTTGAATGTATCATACACTCCATGGAACACCTGTAGCATATCTGCGTATTCCAGCCGCTGCCCTTGCTGGAGAAGAACCCTGATGTGCTTCGACAAAACGTCCACATCAAGCCTAAAAAGGTAGACGAAAGAGAAAAATATAAGAATCAGGATTGATTTTTGGTCGGTGACCTTTAGGAAGGTCATACAAGGTCACCAAAGGTCACAAACAGTTTGTTTTGCCAAAAACCGTAAACTGTTTATCGTGGAGACTTGAAACTGGTTCCTTCGTGTTTCTCTCGTCAATGCGCATCTTTTAATATATAACATGACCTTTTTGGTTACCTTGACCTTAATCTTGACCTTGAACACCTGGGTCAAATTTTCAACATTTTCAGAACTTGTAAAAGTTGGTATTTTCAGAACTACCTTGACGAGAGAAAGAATGGTGAAAAAATTGGCCGTCTTATGTTAATAGGTAAAACGTTACTGTCGTTACAACTTACCGGCCGTATTTCATTGATGACGTCATTTGACCTTGCAGATATTGACCCAAGGTCACGAAACTATACCATAATGTAGTTTATGGTGGTTCCTAACCACCTACCAAATTTCAATGGTTCTAGCGCTAACGGGAGCCGAGATCTGACTGGTGCCGAATTGCCCCCCCCCCCCCCCCCCGACAGATTTGTGCTTTTTCTATCCTGGCAGTAACAGGGTTAAACATACACTTTATATATAACTATATACATTTTATTATATTAACGTGCCAATAACACAACTAAGTAAAGGATGATTCGTCTTGGGAGACGAGGAATCGCTTACACAGGCTGTCCGTTGACACAGGGTGTTTGTGAGCCAGAAGCCCGGTCTGGGGCGTCTTGCCTACTAGGAGTACGGTTGGGTGGCGACGTCGTCGGCGAGGAAACGTCGGTAGGACTATTGGAAAGAGAAGGGAAAGGGCAAGGAGATATGAAAGTATGTGGGCAAGTGTTTTTTACACGATACAAAATCAATTGGCTCATATCGATATGGTTCCATTGCACATTAAAAAACAAGTATGTTTTGTATATTTAGATCACCTCTAACGTCGGTTAAGCCCAAAACTGTCCTGTGCTGAAAGCAACATGATCGACGCTTCAGGAAAAATGGCTGTTGGCTGAGCTGTTTCTCACCAGTCTATACTTACAATTGATAACGCAAAGGTGGCATTTATTTAAAATCGGCAATATAGGTAGAAAACCATGCAGGCCAATTGATTTTATATATCATCTAAAAACAACACAATGACCTGATTATAACTACATGGATATCTCATATTGAAAAACCGTTGATGTTCATGAAAGACAAGAAGAAAAACATACAGTGTGATGATGATGATAAGTGATAAAGGCCTCAACGTCGGTGATGGTCATATGGCGGCGGACTCACACTGGATTGATGAAGTAAAACTTGCCAACAATAGCGTGAAAGGTGCATACAAAGGTGAAAATATTGAATTGAACTGTACAATTATATATATATATATATATATATATATATATATATATATATATATATATATATATATATATATATATATATATATATATATATATATATATATATATATATATATATATATATATATATATATATATATATATATATATATATATATATATATATATATATATATATATATATATATATATATATATATATATATATATATATATATATATATATATATATATATATATATATATATATATATATATATATATATATATATATATATATATATATATATATATATATATATATATATATATATATATATATATATATATATATATATATATATATATATATATATATATATATATATATATATATATATATATATAAGTACGACTTAAGAGTCATTATTAACTTTTCCTCAGGTTATTAAGATATTGATGTAGTTTTTTTTTCAGAGTTATCAAGAGGATTCTTACTTTATATTATTACAAATTCAGATATTTCGGCACACATTGTGGCGCCTTCTTCAGTGAAATGGCGCGAATATTCTAAACAGGTCAACTAATAAAATAATTATGTCGCGTGAATAACCGCAGATAAAACTCTCAATCGGGAGACAGGATCTCCACTAAAAATATAGGTCGACCTAAACTAATTTACCAGTCATTTTTCAAAAGATAAAAAAACTCATACACACGCAGACACATCAGAAGACAGGTAATAACCGAGCAATAAATACGAACTAGTCCAATGTAGCTATGTCCCTATCGATGGTGTCAATCTCAACAAACTCAATGCCGTCACAGTGCATGCAGGAGTCACATGGCTATGCATCACTGACGGTCACGTCTCAGCAGTATATCCCATATGGGACTCAGACGCACTCCTCCTTCATCCAGGTTCAAAGAAGCACGTGCCTGTTTAATTTCTATGGCCTCCCTGACCTTCCGCTTCTTCCAGTGGCCTTCAGTCGCGATGGTTTTGGCATCGAGGGGGTTCATCTCGCCTCCACATGTAGCGAAGTGTCGGGCGGTCGCGGATTTGTCTAGCCTGGCAAACTTTATGTCAGCCACATGCTCCTTCAGCCGGACGTTCTTGGGTCTTCCAGATTCTCCGATGTAGCTGGAACCGCATGAACAGCTTATCTGGTAAACGGCTCCTTTTCTCTTTTCGGGTTCTACTGGGTCCTTTACTTTCACGAGGCGATTTCGCAGGCGGCTTGAGCTATGGGCTACCTGGATGCCTTTGGGTCTTAATAACTTGGCTATTTTCTCGCTCACACCAGGTACGTAAGGAACCTTGGCATATATTCTCTCGTTCCTTGGCTCCTCCGTTCCTTCATCTTGGGTGGTCCGACTCCGCTGTTTCATGGCCTTCTCGATGAACTTCACCCACCGGGAATGAAGGCGGGCATTGTCAAATGCCTGGAGACCAGAGCTCAAGCCGTCTGCAGTGACCTTTCAAGCCTCAAGGAAGAGAAAAAACATATTATTGACATTTTTGAATCCAATGGCTACCCAAAGAAGTTCATCGAGAAGGCCATGAAACAGCGGAGTCGGACCACCCAAGATGAAGGAACGGAGGAGCCAAGGAACGAGAGAATATATGCCAAGGTTCCTTACGTACCTGGTGTGAGCGAGAAAATAGCCAAGTTATTAAGACCCAAAGGCATCCAGGTAGCCCATAGCTCAAGCCGCCTGCGAAATCGCCTCGTGAAAGTAAAGGACCCAGTAGAACCCGAAAAGAGAAAAGGAGCCGTTTACCAGATAAGCTGTTCATGCGGTTCCAGCTACATCGGAGAATCTGGAAGACCCAAGAACGTCCGGCTGAAGGAGCATGTGGCTGACATAAAGTTTGCCAGGCTAGACAAATCCGCGACCGCCCGACACTTCGCTACATGTGGAGGCGAGATGAACCCCCTCGATGCCAAAACCATCGCGACTGAAGGCCACTGGAAGAAGCGGAAGGTCAGGGAGGCCATAGAAATTAAACAGGCACGTGCTTCTTTGAACCTGGATGAAGGAGGAGTGCGTCTGAGTCCCATATGGGATATACTGCTGAGACGTGACCGTCAGTGATGCATAGCCATGTGACTCCTGCATGCACTGTGACGGCATTGAGTTTGTTGAGATTGACACCATCGATAGGGACATAGCTACATTGGACTAGTTCGTATTTATTGCTCGGTTATTACCTGTCTTCTGATGTGTCTGCGTGTGTATGAGTTTTTTTATCTTTTGAAAAATGACTG